>JARHVA010010836.1:0-92500 GCA_037957365.1 Torreya grandis
ATTACTTCCCTGACAAGCTCATGTAGCCCAAATTCAAATGCATGGCACATGTTATACAGGTAAATTTGGAAGCTAATATTTTGAATATATTTTAGGACCCATATGGGATTATATCTAGTGTAATTGGTCATTAATTTAAATCCTTAAATTTATTAAAAATAAATAAAGAGTCAAGGTGTTTTTTTTAGGATCAAAAGCACAAGGTTAGATTTATATCTCTCAAGTGAAGGAATAAAATAATTTAAGCATGGGATAAATTTATAATGATCCTAAAAATTCTTAAAGACACTATAAAAATAATATCCAACACTTTATTATCATGTATGGCCTCAATTTGATAAGAAAAATCTATTGTTCTTAGTTTGCAGGGGTGGTTGTTTTATACTCATGAATGTTTAATGGTCTTCATTAAATAAGGATTTTTTATTAATATTATCCATATTGTTTAATTTAATTAAAATTATTTAAGTATCTATAATATATTCCCCAATTTCTTTCTCTCATAATATTCTTCCAAACAACATCTAGTGTTCTTCACTTTAAGACTGCGAGAGGGTTGTTTGCATGGAAATAATCTACAAGATATTTTTTTGTATTATTAAAGAGTATTTATAGGATTTTATATCATAAATAATTCATTAAACCTTAATCTATATTTAAATTATAATATGTAAATTTCAATACAAACCTTACAAAGGTTTCTTGTATCAAAATGTAGACCTACAAGTCTGCATAAGCATGTGGGTAACTTTTGCATTCAATATGAAATAGATATCATTTAAAATGTTGTTTAAAAGAATGAATAAATCATAAAAAATATTTAAACACCCTTTAATAATTATATATTAATTTATAATATGTGGTTTTAAGATCCAAGTCAAGAGAGACAATAACTAGTTATAGGAAGACAAAACTTGATATAGTTTAAACCCTTAAATTGGTATGAAGACACTTTAAAGTATATATGTGAAATTTAAGGAATGAATTAGGTATTTTAAGTTTGAAGTTAAACATGAAAATTCGCTCATATGGTGATCAATACACTAGATGAGTTGAGAATTGGTCTATAGTCATATGCACTCACACATAGGTCTAAGTTCGAAGATAAAAAGAAAATGTTTGTCAAGTACTAAGAAAAGATCAATGAGAGCTTGTAGTTAAATGAGAGGAATAATAAAATTAATATTATTTAACTTTAGTTTTTAAATTACCTAGTTTATTAAGGTCACATTTCATGGACTTAACACTCTAATCACTGAAATGGCCACCTATAGTTGTATGTGTAGATAAGAGAAAGAGAGGCATATGTTGTTCGATGAAATGGTTTTATAATGATATGAAAATTAAATGATAATTTTATAATATTTAAAATTAAATTAAATAAGGTTTTAATATATTTAAATTACCATGACAAAGTTGAGAAGATCAACTTCCAAGCCTTATGATCAAAATCTCCTCTAATTGACACCAACAGTCAGGCCTATAGAGGTATAAGAAGGGTATCATATATTTATAGAGGCATGATGTCCAAGGAAAGAGTTATAAAATAAAATACTATATAAAAAATCTTAAATGGACTATTAGTATCTAATAAATATCCTAAAGCCTCAAGATTTCAAACCAATCCTTAAAGACTACCTACAGGTATGCTACATAGATCAATCTAGCTTCAAGTTGAAGAGAGAAGGAAAAAACATGTATAGAAGGAGAGTTTAAGCCTAATTTGGATTATAAAAAAATTTAAATAGGTAATTTAGGATCCAATTTACCTAAATTAAGGTTCAAAGAAGAGACTATACAAGATAATTTCACCAAAACCCTGCATATATAGTCAACAAGACCACACATAGGCCTGCCTACCTTAATAAGATGAATTCATATAAATTCAGTGATATGGAAGCTTGGGAAAAAATTTAGGTAATTTTAATTAAAATAAACATAAATAAATTTATATAATAATTTATTATACATAGGATCCATTTCAAACCCTACCTATATAGTCACAATGGATACATAAGCTTGCTTAAGTTCATGAGAAGTTTCATCTTATCAAGAGAGATTTAAGGGAATTTTTTAGGTATGAGAGGAGTTAAAAAAAATTTAGGATAGTTTAATTTTTATAATATTGTCATATAATATCCATAGACCCATCAAAAAATAAAATGTTGGAAAACACTATTCAGTCCTAACAAGCCTAATTACATACACATGCCTATAAGGGAAGACATGAGAAAGTGGTTAGTTTGATTTTATTTGAGAAAATTGAGAAAAATAATGATATGGTAAGTAATATACAATAATCAAATTAATTTTATAATCCTTGATAGTATAAGAAATGAAGAAAACACAATAGTTAGGTTTAAGTGAGCTAATATAATCAAGAACCCTAACTTGAGCAATTAAAGGCAAACACAAGGTTAAAGAGATACAATGGGTTGGATAACTATTAAAAAAAGTAAATTTGGTTATAATTTATCTCAATAATTTTTTAATATCAATAAAAAAACTTAGAAACACATCACTTATTCCTCAGCTCTTCTTTGCATCATAAAATGCAGTCTAGTAGCCTGAGGGTCTCCTAAACATGTTTATATCTCCCATGAAAGGATGCATATTGTCTCAAGATATTAGGAATAATATAACACCCATATGAAATCATTACCAATTTAATTTATATGTTCATCCAAATCCTATACTTTATAAATCATCCTAAGAGTGTAAAGCACTCACACGTCACCCAAATAAACCAATTTCAACTTGATGAGAGAGAAGATTTTTTTATGCATATATATCAATTGAAAAATACCTAAAAGCACATGTATGATGTAAAAAAATCCCTTTATCACCTCCATATTCCATTTGTTGGTACTTGTAAGGTACCAAAAAAAAAAAGGACTAAACAAGGACATTTCAAGCTATTTGAGAGGTTTGTACAAGGTGTTAGAAGCTAAAAATTGACATGGAAGATCTATAAGAGGTCATCCAATTTAATTACATATTTTTTTGATTTTTCACATGTGTGGGAATACTTTGGATCCAAAATATAGTATATAGGTAGGGAGGCCTAATTGAGACCTATTTAGAAGAGAGAAACCAATGAAAAAGACACATCTATTGACTCTTAGGACTCCCACTTGGCATGGATATGTAAACCCATAATATTTCCTTAACTTTTATTTCATTTTCCTAGTTTAATTCATACTATATCCTACACAAGGGTGTTCACATGTTTTTTAGGGCTACAAGGAAGAGGCCAAGATGGAAATTTTGGTGAAAAAACATTTATTACAGGTAGTTTAAAACACAAAAATGATATTTTTAGGTAAAACATGATTTTAATAAGACATACATGGAGAGATAATTAGTTAGATATGATGAATCTAAGTTTTGACACTTGTAAGCAAGATTGGTCTAGTGAGATGAAGAGACTTATAGACACCTAATGAGATAATGAAATGATGTGTCAAAAGGAACCTACAAAGATAATTTGAAAGGTTTCAAGTGTAGATTTAATATATAACTCAACATGAATTTACCATAAAGGACAATTGTCATTCCATAAGCCAAGGTAAGGGGTAGTTTTAGAGAGCTAGTCAAGGTGCCAAGCAAAGTTTGAAACTCTCATGCCACTTAGAGTAGAAGAGCATCTTAAAAAGACTAAAATTTGTCTTTGAGGACCTTATGGGGTAGTTTAAAACTCATTTGTTTTTATAAATCCTTTTATAAACTTGTCTCTCTCTCCTATGCCTTTCTCTCATTCTTTTCTCACTTTTTCTATATGTTGAGCCTTAATTGGCCATGTTTGTATCCTCCACCTAGGTCTGGTTAATCCCTACCCATTTTAGCCTTTGATAAATGAACAATAACTTGTTTTTACCTTCTCTAAGGATGTTTTTTAATATGAATTCTTGATTATTTATCTTTCAAAGTGATTGTCTTACTTCCTTGGAATTTTTGTCCTTATTTATCATTCATGTTCAATTTGGAATACTTTTTGTAGGTTTTTTGAAATTTTCAAATTGAGCGTTAAGGTTTAGTGAGTTGTATTTTCATTATTTTCATGTCATGACCTCTTTAATAGTATTCCAAACTCAGTCTTGTTTCATTGACATTCATGATAAACTTTGATGTTGAAAGGTAGATTTGGATTAGTGTCATGTGTAGGTTAGTCTCTTGTTTGAAGTATAATTATAGTTGGTTGGTCATTATCAAATAATATTTGCTTCATCACCTCCATTTGAGTAGGTGTCTCTCCCTTTTCCTATCAATTGGTAGATTAGTGTTTGATCCTAAGTGATTCATCAAGGGGAGATATCCCTTTAACCTAGAGATTCACCTCTCTAGTAGGGTACCCATAACCTTGAGGTATTTCCATGTTGCATCAAATTTGGAAGGCTTGAACTACCATCCAAATGGTGAAAATTTAGTTGATAACAATTTTGGCATGCTATGTGGGACTAAGGTCCAAAGGTTTATAATAATTCATGGTGTTTTTTTTCTTCTTATCAACTCTTAGAGGTTAAAAACATCAATGATTACTATGTTCATGATCAACTAGTTCAAGAAACCTAGTTACTCATTAAAAGTAAGTTGTGTTTCATTTCATTGTCTTGATTAGGTTATTATGTATGATTTTGAGATGAATTTTAGTTTCATGCATGTTAATGAAGTATCTCATCCATATAGCCATCCCTATAGCCATACATATTGTCCTTTATATAATTCTTATTAGCCTTTTCATGATTCATATTAGTCCTATGGTCAGCCAACATTCCATCTACATGACTATGATGTTTCATATAATCAACCTTCTGAAACCCATGATGTCCCTAGCCACTTATCAAAACAATCCATTTCAAGTTTGAATCTAATTTTCTTATTATAATAGAGGTACATGGTAGGGATCAATACACAAATGGAATATGGTCAAGATATCCCTAATCACATCATCCATGACATGAGAGATTCATTGCAACTAATGAAAAAAGAATGTATACCTATTGAAAGAGCAGATTGGGAAATATTGTTATGTGATATGATAGATTGAAGTGGTCTCATTTAAAGCATTGATTATAAGCTAAGAAACCATGGATAACAATAGGTCCAACTCCATTAGCCTTATCTATATTCATACACACCATCTCAGCCCTCATAGATGCCACCCAATATTCCCTAAGGTACATTTTCAAGTGAACTTTGTAGTGTTTCAAGTCCCTAATGTGTTCCTCAAACCTTCCCTTCTTAGAACTCAATCCAAGAGAGCACTGAAAATAAGGAAAATACTATTATTGATCAACCCATTATTGAGAACCAAAATACTACTTATTTTCTTCAATAACCCCCAGGAAGTCTTTCAAGACTCTAAGATGGAATCATGTGGTGAAGTCATGCAGTGAGAAAGGTGAAAAAAGTATATATTCAAGAGTTTAAGTCAAGAAACAATGTAAAATTATGAAAGTATATCCCATATCTCCTCGAGAGTCCTCTTACACCTCATACTAGCCTTCTTATATCCCTTATCCTCATGAAGCTACTAATAACCTTTAATATAATCTATTATAAGAGAATATATATAGGAAAATAAAAGAGATGGAGTTAAAGATTAAAATATTTGAATAAATCTAATATCAAGAAATTGACATGAAATAAAACATTGAGCTTATTCAAACCCTATTGCACTTTCTTCAATCACCTCAAATTGCTTCATATTAGAGATTTGTTTAAGAATATATTAAAAACAAGAAGGAAATTATAGTTGATAAGGTTGAAAATTAGTTTGAAATTTTTAAAGAGCCTTAATAAGACTATGAGAAAGATGAGGTTCTTGTTAAAGAGAATGTGTCTTCCATTACCCAACTCAATTGGCTATCTCTCCAAGAGTTCCCTCAATAATCCTCCATATATAAGAACCCAAGTTTAAAAATTAATACATCTACTCAAAATCCCATTCATGATCTATTGACCATACCTCATACTCCTCTCAAACTCATGAAATTACCCATCACCCTCCCACCACATCCCTTATTGAAGAGGAACATATCCTACGGGAGGTAAGAGAAGAGGATCAAGCTATAGTTTTAGCTAATGAAGATGATTCAAGTGTCTATGATGAATAATTCACCATTGGTCCTCCCCTTTGTGAACAAAAACACAAATTAGTCTTCTTGAATGAATAAATAGATGATATTGATGAGGTTGTAGCTGCCCATGAAGAGAGTGAGAAGATTTTTATTGTAGCTAATGAAGAGGTTGATCAAGACATAGAAAAAAAAATACTTTTGAGAGGAACATAATATTAACTAAGTTTATTTATTCTCATGAGCAAGTTCAAGGAGATTTGAAGGACATGTGGTAGAACTATTTACACATGTTCAAGGAATATGGATGTTTTGATAAGTTAGAACATCTGGGAGAGAAAAATTAGGTTGTTGATAAAGAATGTAAGGTTATCAGTGAGAAAACATGTCTTGAATAATATCACTAAGAGTTTAAAGTCTATAATGGATAAATCTATGATGACTATGATACTCTTTAATATGAGAAATATATTAGATTGGAAGAGCTAATAGGAGATAAGGTTTCTAAGGCCTTCATGGACCAAGAGGACTTATGGTAGAAGTATTAGGAAGTTTGAAATGAATTTGAGGTTCTTCAAGGGCATGTACCTCCTTCTAGTTAGTTTTATAATGTTATTAAGTGTGCCTTACTTATTTAAGGGCAAGGTAACAATCACTAAAGTACCAAGCTTGAACCTTCTCCTATGAATCAATAAGTGTTCATGTTTGAGATAGGCACAAGCATCAAGAGACATCATGAGAAGGATATTGAGCCACAAAAAGAGTTCACCTTCATAGGCGAATGGTTTTTAGCTACCATTGCTTCATTTGAAATCATACCAATAAGAGTGACATTTAATAATAAGATGAAAAAAATAAGAGAAAGGATAAATAATCAATTTGCTTCATGTCATTCTTCATTTCATGGAACAAGAGATAATACAAGCTTACCACTTGACTCGAGAGGAAGAAGAAAAGTTTAGGTTAGTTTATATAGTTAGTTTGATTTGTTGTTTGTGGTGTTCCTTAACTATTGATAACACATGTGTGAGTCTTATTACTTTGATTTTTGTGTCTTGTAATTATTTTGTGTGTTTCAGAGGTCAAATCATCTTATCTTATCATGGTCAAGGTTTGGTTAGGTCTAACACTGATTATAAATGATTCCATTCCCTAATGAAAGGACAAGGATACTAGTCTAATCAAAATAGTAGGCATGTTACCCTTGTGAATTGCTAAATTATTGACTAATTTTGACCCTCAAGGTCAAAATATCAACACATATAGGTGAAAACATTTTTTAATGTCTTGATAACCTTTTTCAAAGTCTTGTCATGCCTTATATGGTCCCTAAAACGTCTTTTTACAAAATTATTAGCATTGTTTAAGGTTAATTTGGATAAATTAAGGTAAAGTATTATTATGGCCTTTTAGTGGTCTAACCATGTATAGGGTGTTAAAAGTTGGTCAAGTGGTGTAATAGGTTTTTATGAGTTTCCCAAAGTCATTTTATGTCTTAATCACCTTATCCTTTAAGGTTATTTTATGGAATTTAAGTTAGTATTTTATATGGAAATGGGTGATTTTTTTATAAATTTACATGTATGCCAAAGATACCAAATGAAAAATACATACAAAACACTTTCAAAGTAACTTTGATAAGTTACATAATTACCACACCTATCACCAACTCAGATGGAAGTTAGAATATTGAGTTTTAATGACAAAGAAGGGAGTTAAGGTACTTTTACAGACTTGTTTAGATCACCTATAGGTAATAATTATTTTAATACATGCCTTAATCTTCCAAAGGTTATAATCAAGCATGGAAAGAAGTTTCATTTTCAAATTTATAGAAAAATCTCTCTCTCCCCTCCATCACTCCCTTTACAAGCTTATGAAGGCCAAATTCAAATGCATTATACATGCCATAATAATAGAGTTGGAGGCTAAGATTTTTAATATATTTGGGTGACCATATAGGATTATAATTAATGGGATCTTTCATTTGATTGAGATCCATATATTTATGAACAATTGTTATGAAGCTAAGGTGTTTTTTTGAGGAGAAAAACCATAACATCGTTAGTTTTGGGTCTCTCAAGTAAAGGAGTGAACTAATTGAATAATGAGATTAGTTTTTAATGATCATAAAAAATCTTTAAGTCACTTTCATAATAATATCAAGTACTTTCTTGGCACATTTGACCTCAATTTGACAAAAAAACTCTATTGTTCTCAGTTTGTAGGGTGGTTGTTTTGGTCTCATGAATATTTTAGGGTCTTCCATAAACAAGGAATGTTGATGAATGTTATCCATAATGTTTAAAATATTTCCAATGCCTTGTGGATATATAAAAATTCCAAAAGTTCTTGATCTCATACTGTTCTTCCAAGCAACATCTAGTGTTCTTTACTTTAAGACTATGAGAGGTTTGTCTTCATGTAAATGGTCTAAAAGATATTTTTTTGTATTATTTAAGAGTATTTGGATATAATATATCCTATATAATTCATTAAAAATTATTTTATATTGACCTCATATTCTATAAAGGTCAAGATATACCTTACAAAAGGTTTCTTGTATCAAAATGTAGACCTACAGGGTTGCCTAAGCTTATAGGTCTCTTTTGCATACCATGTGAAATAGTTATTATTTTAAATGGTATTTAAATGAGTGGATAAGGTTTGAAAACTATTTAAGCACCTTTGATAATTTCTATACTAATGGAAAATTTGTGGTCTTAAGACCCAAGTTAAGAGAGACAATAACTAGCTACAAGTAGACAATGAAAATTGATACAATTTGAACCCTTGAATCGGTATGAAGACACTTAAAAGTATACATATGAAAACAAATGACTGAAGGAGGTCTACTCATATTGATTTAAACCTAACAATTCCCTCATATGGTGATCAATGTATCAACGTATTTAAGAATTGGTCTATAGGCCTAGGAACTCACACACATGTCTAGGTTGAAGACAAAAGGTAGAGGTTTTTAAAGTACTAAGAAAAGGCCAATTGAGATTGTATTGAAATTAGATTAAAAATAAAATTAATATTAATCACCTTTTAGGTTTTCAATGACGTAACACTCTGATCACCAAAATGGCCACCTATAGTTGTGTATGTGCATAAAACAAAAAGAGGGCATATATTATTGGATGTAAGGGTTTGATGATGCTATGAAAATTCAATGAGACTTGTAGAATATGGATAATTTAATTATATAAGTTTTTAATATATTCAAAGTTCCATGACAAAGTTGAGAATACAACCTTTTTAAGACTTATGATCAAACTGTCCTCCAATTGACACCTACAACCAAACCTATAGTGGTGTAAGAAAGGATTTATATTTACAGAGGCATGCTGTGTGATGGTGCCAAGAAAAGAGTTATAAATTCCAAAAATATGTAAAAAACTTTAACTTTATCAATAGTCTCTAATAAATATCTTAAATCCTCAAGATTGAAGACTAATCCCTAAAGCCTCTCTACATGTATGCTAAAGTGATCGGTTTAGATTCAAGTTGAAGACAGAAGGCAGAGCATGTATAAAAGGATATTTTTAGCCTAATTATTAATATAAAACAATTTAAATATGTAATTAAGGATATAATTGACCTAAATTAAGGTTCAAAGAAG
This sequence comes from Torreya grandis, assembly GCA_037957365.1. Classification (NCBI taxonomy): domain Eukaryota; kingdom Viridiplantae; phylum Streptophyta; class Pinopsida; order Cupressales; family Taxaceae; genus Torreya; species Torreya grandis. The sequence continues at coordinate 9,706 of JARHVA010010836.1, forward strand.
AGACTGGTCAAGATAAGTTTACCTCAACCCTGCATATACAGTTAACAAGACCATACATAGACATGCCTAACTTGATAAGAGGAAGTCATATAAAGTGTGTGATATGGAGTATTGGGATAATGTTTTAGGTTATTTGAATTCAAATAAGACACAAATAAAGTTATATAATATTTGATTTTACATAGGGTCCATTTTAAATCATGCCTACACAGTCAATGGATACATAGGCATGCCTAAGTTCATGAGAAATTTTTTATTGTATAGAGAGAGGTAAGGGTATATGTGGGGTATGATAAGAGGGTAAATAATTTTATGATGGTTTCATGGTTATGATATGGTTCAATTAGATATTAAGACCCATCAAAAGGAGAAAATTTTGACAAACTCTATTCAAGACTAACAAGCCTAATTGCATAAACAAGCTTATAAGGGATGTCACAAGAAAGTGGTTTGTTAAAGTTGAGTTGAGAACATTGAGGAAATTGAGGAGATGTTACATAGTATATAAATTCATCCCATAAATTTTATAATCCATGGTAGTGGAGGAAAATAAGTAGACATAACATTGAGGGTCAGGTGAGCTAGTATGCTCAAGAACCCTAGCTTGAGAAATTGAAGGATAATACAGGGTTTGAGAGGTAAAAAGGGTTGGATAAATTTTTAAATAAGTCAATATAGTTGTAATTTATCTCAATAAATTGGTCATAGGCATAACCAAAATCAAAAACACCATGTGCAAGCCTCAACTCTTCTTGGCATCGCAAAATGTAGTTTACTAAGGGTCTCCTAAACATGTTCATATCTCCCATGAAAGGATGCATGGTGGATAAATATATTGGGAATAAGATGAAACCATTATTAAATCATGATTAAATTAATTTATATTTTCATCCAAATCCTACCTTTTGTGAATCATCCTTAAGAGTGCAAGGCATTCACTACTTCCCAAACATACCAATTTCAACCTAATGAGAGAGAAGATGATTATTATGCATCTAGATGAATTTAAATATGCTTAAAAAACCATGGATGATGTTTAGAATTCCCTTGAGCACCTAATAATCCCATTTTTTGGTATTTTTAAGGTACAAGTGTATGAAAAAGGACCAAAGAATGTTTTTTCAAGTTGTTTGAGAGGTCCATACAATGTGTTAGAAGTTAAAAACTGGCATGGGGGATACATAAGAAGTAATAAAACTGAATAAAACATTTATTTTAGGTTTCACATGTGTGGGAATCCTATGGAGCCAAAATTTAGTCTCCAGGTAGGGAGGCCTAATTTAGACCTAGTTAAGAGAGAAACAAATTAAAATGACACCCAATCACTCTTAGGACCTAAAACTCAAAATAGACCTCTAAATATATGATGGGTCATGAAATATGCCTTCATTTTGAAATTATTATCCTTACATTATCCTACACAATGAGGTTTTTATGATATTAGGGCTATAAAGAATGACGCCAAAATAGAGCTTTTGGTGTAAAATGAATTCTTGGGGATAATTTGAGACTTCTAAATGAGTTATTTTAGGTTTAACATGATGTTAATAGGACATCCATGGAGATATAATGAGTTAGAGAATAAGAATCCAAGTTTTTACACTTGTAAGCAAGATTGACCTAGTGAGATGAAGAGACTTCTAGACACCTAGAAAGAGAATGTAGTGATGTGTCAAAAGGAACCTATGGAGATCAGTTGAAAGGTGTCAAGAGTAGAGAAAATATGTAAATCAACATGATCTAACCATAAATAAGTCTACTTGTGATTCCACAATCTAAGGTAAGGGATAGTTTTATAGAGTTATTCAAGGTGTTAATTAAAGTTTAAAACTTCCACACCACTTGGATTAGAAGAGAATTATCATAAGAATAAAAAATTTCTTTGAAGACCTAATGGGGCAGTTTCAAAATCCTTGTAGACAACGTAAATCTACACACCATGATTTTAAATGTTAAAATTCCCTTGGACCCCTTTTAAACCAATTTGATCCTTCGATCATTAACTAAGCTTAACCCATGGTCAGTTTACCCAACTGACTTAACCCACATTTTACCCACTTTAACCCTTCACACTAAACTACCAATGGTTAGGATGGTCACTAATAATCACCTTGACTATCAATGGTTAGAGTGTACCTACTTAACCACCAATATGCAAATCACCTACCTTGCTTTTCTAAAAATAACTTGTCTTAATCCATGTGTGATCAATTACATGCATGAGTTATAATTAGAAGGACTAATTAGTGTCTTGTTTCATCTCCCTTGTTCTACCTATAAGAAGAGAGGAGAAGGAATTTAAAGCCCATCTATAATTAGTATTAAGAGCTTGTGCATCCAGAGTTCTTTTATTTTATAGTTCAATCACCATCATCAATCTAATGATCCATCCATCACATCAGAGAGCTAACTTGTTGCTATAGCTTTACTAAAGCATCAAGTACTCTTACTCTTCTAAAACCATGTGAGACTCCATTAACAAGTCAACCACCTCAAGCATTCACCTGGTCAGCCTTTTGTAATATAAGTATCTATTTTTTTATATTCATTTACTTTATTATCCTTTCACACTTAGCTTAACACCAACCCATCTCCTATAATCTCAATTTGTTATCCCATAGATTAGCTATTTATCAACCCATAAATATACATTGTAACTATTGATAGTTGTCTCAACTATTGATGGTCTATATAATCATCGATGAATAGCTTGAATGCTGATGGTCACTTTAATTGTCGACGGTCATCCCAACCATTGAAAATCACTATGGTATGAAATAACAAGTTATTTTCATCCATTTACCCTTAGATAAATCTAGTTTCATCTGTCCTTGCCTATTAATAGACTCCTACCTAATTTTATAAAGTAGACCCGAGCCATTTAACATTAGTATTAATTTGTTTGTTTTTATATTAGTCATTTCTAGTCTATTTCTTTAGCAAGCATTTATTGTGTTAAATTTTAGTACCCTTTGATTATTGATGAAAGTAATCTATGTTTTATTTTATAAACTTAATTTTTTTAAACATGTGGATTGATAGTCCCTGGAGAAATTCTTGTTTTCAGGATCTAGCTAATGCTAGGTAATCCACTCAACTATCTATCTAACAAACCAATTTGATTTAGTGTTATCCTATTTACAAGTCATCTTCCCAAGCCAAAGAGGAGTACTTCATAATCTTAGCATTCTATGTATGCATAATCAAATAGGTTTTTCAAACATAAATGTATTTAGTTTCTTATTTTCCCTTTCTAAACTATAAGCTAAAATTCACTAAAACATTATGATAGGCTTGGTGGGACCTTAAGTCTTTACTTTCATTTTATTTTATTTACATCTATATACTCTTCTATCTATTTATGCTCATTAATGAAACCAAAACCTCTTTTGGGTTTAAAATCAATTGCATCCATTGATTTCTTTTAATCTTAGCTCACCTTGAATTAAGGAATAGTAATCCTATCATAGTATCACTCTTATTACACACACTAAACCAAACCACTTTCATCAATTAAACATAATAAAAACCTGAGACAAGGCTTGACTAGGATTTCATCACCTAGTTGTAGCCTTACCCTTTCTTAATGATCCTACTTACAAATCATTACCAAGGGGAGAACCAACTTAGCTCCCTAGTTGACTATAAACTATGGAAATCAATATATATTGGCTAAGCACCTAACACCCTTAATGTTATAGTGTGTGAAGTGAAGGATAGGCCCCAATACCAAGCCACATATCAAATCCCAATATAAATTCCTTTTAAGCACCTAAACAACCCAAAACAAACCATATATTGCTTTTATAGTCCCTAATCTACAATCCAACTTATATCACACATTCTCATAACTTAAGGCATAAGACACAAGTGAGACTCAAATTAACCATATGATTTTAATGTACTCTAGTGTGTGATGGATTTCCTTGATCATTTTCTTGTTTTCTCTTTGTTTTAGTTGTAATTTTTTTTGTGTTCTCCTTTCATCCTACTTACATGCTTTTAACTTATCAATAATGAAGAGACTTAGTAAGTTGTGACCCATCTATAGATCATCTACTCTCCTCTAAATCTTCATCTCTAGAGTATATCTCAAATGATAAGAATTCTCCTTATCAAAATGACACTTCTAGTGTGACTTAGGTGGTTTCCCAAGGTGACCCAAACTTTATTACCTTTTTAGATAATAACCTAGTAGACTTGCAACATTATCCTAACATAATAGCTCATTGTAGGCCCATTTTGGCACCACCTAAAAATCCACCCTATTTCATTCCATTAAGATTCTTAGGAAACTCTTATATTGTCATTGTCACCACCCAATCATTATCACCACCCAACCATTAGCTACTTAGGCATCTACCTCAGTTGGAAACCCATCTAACACAACCATTTAGAACCAACTAGCTTAACCTTCTAACACCTGAACACCTCCTAGTTTGACTAAAAAATATTCCAACATAGTTACCATCCAACCTTTACCTATCTATAATACAATTAATATTAGAGTACCCACTACCATCATCACTGCCATGCCTTTGGTTACCTCCACTCAGCTTCAAAATATAGTGGCATCCATAACTTATACCTTGTCATATATTACTACCATGGTTACCACTTATCCCTTACCTATGCCTCAACCACGTATGCCCACTCCAAAATACATATGCCCTACCCAACTGCTAGTTACTACATATTCATATGTGGCTTTGACCTAACCATATGTGGCAACCTCTCAACATCTAGAAAATTACCAATATGTCACTCAACCCCACCATACTATAAACCTCATAATCCTTTAGATGTACTACCCCAAACAAACCTAATGAAGATGATCATGGAAAAGATGGAAAATTTAGAGTCATCCATTTCTAGGGCTCACAATCTCCTATCCTATGACTAGATTTATAATGAGCCCATCCACCCATCTATGCCTATCAAGCCATATCATTCTCAATGGGAACTTCCAAAGTTCTCCAAGTTTCATAGTAATGAGGATCCCCAACAACACCTTATGGAATTCAATAATTCATGTTTTTTGATTGCCTATGACGATTCTCTCCTTTTTTGTACTTTTTCTATGTCCTTATTAGGACCAACATTAGATTGGTATAGTGCCTTAACCAAGCACTCCATCTTATCCTTCATCTAAATGGTTCAAACTTTCTTAGATCACTTTTTGAAAAATATCTCCAAGAATGTTTCCATCATTGACCTCTACTCTATCTAATAGTTTGATGATGAATATATTGCCAATTTTGTAGCTCATTGGCAAACCCTCATCAACCAACTCTCCTTTTCCTTACCCTAACCTAAGTTGATCAAACTATTTTCTTGGGCATGTGCCAAGAACATCTCTTCCACCTTGCATGTTAAAAGTTTCCAACTTTTGATGAAGCTCTCAGCATAGTGTGTAAATTAGAGAATAGAGACATTGACGAAGGAAAACTAAAATTAAAAAATAAGAACTCTAGTTAAAAAACCAATGAGGCTTATTCCTCCAAATTGAACAACCAAACCAATATCAAGACCAAAATCAAGGGACCGATGAACATAGTTGTATTTAAAGTTACTTATTAATAATCTACCAACCAACCAAATTCCTCTATTTCCTCAAAGAAAAACTTAAAAAACTAAAACCAAAACACCCAGAGCCATTTATTCCACTTGGAGAATCCTATGCTTCAATCTTGGAAAAGCAATTGAAGTCTAATATCATACAACTTCCTCCTATCAAACCATACCACCAATTTGACTCTTCTCATCTTGAAACTAGTTGGTATAATGAGAATGATCTATGTACCTTCCACTAAGTAATAGGGCATGATGTTAGTAGGTGCAATACCTTCAAGAGCATTATCCAATATCTCATTAACAAGGGTGAGCTTGTGTTGGATAATCCTAATGTACCTTAAAACCAAGCCCTTGACATCTTTAGGTAGCATTTTCCAAACCATCCACATATTAATAATGACAACATGGTTGAATTTTCTCATTATGCCCATACTATTAACATGGTTCTTGACACAGTTATTGCTAAAGAAACTACTGACCAACCTATATGTCCCTTACAATCTTTTCTTATTCAAGTAGTAGAGTTACCTTCTTCTCTTTCAAAAACCCAAACTAAGGAAGCCCCCTTTATTCTCCTCCACTTATCGAGGTAGTGGAGCCATCAACCACTCCCTTGACCGACATACTAGACCAAACACCCATTTTACCTTTCCCATCAACCACTGAGCAACTGACCACCCCTTCAAAAATAATTCCCAAACAATAAGACCCCATATCTGCATCTCCCATAGTTAAATCACCCATTCAAACCTCACATCTTTTTATTGAGGAATAGGATGAGGTTACCATCCCTATGTCTCAACCTATGGGCTTATCTTTTAGGTCCACTATCTAGGGAATAAAACCAGCCTACAAACCATTCTCTAAGTTAGTGTATAAATTGGAATTTTTCTCCAACCCTCACATGGATTGAAAAATATTTTGTGAATAATTAGGGCTACCTTATATCACCAAAAATGAACCTCCAACCACACCTTTAATAGAATCACCCACCTCTCTTACCATCTAAAATCCTATGTTATCAATCAAACCAATAGCAACTTTTACCAACCCAATAATTCCTAAGCCATCCAAATCACCTAAACCCCAAGTAACCAAATCACCTTCTACAACCAAACCCACCAAACCAACAAGAAACCTTGGCACCTTCCATACATAGTGTCTTAACCACCCATCTGTGAAGGTGGAGCTTATGTCACCAAACCAACCAAATGCCAACCCAAATCAACTAAAGGAGTAGAAATATTGAAAGTTTAGAGAGCCAAACACCTACCTCCCTACACCTTTCCATCTATCTTAGGTTCTCGTCCCTCCACTTTAATTATAAAGTCAATTTTCCCAAGCACTATTGTTGGTTACACTAGCACACTTGCTTTTTGACACACCTATTCTTACCAAACTATAAATAAGAAAGATACCTATCCTAAAACATCCTACCTCTACTTTCTCAACCTCTACCTTACCAAAATAAAAACCACCAACCAAATGCACTACCTTACCTAAACCCTTTGTCACCAAAATAGATACCAAAAGAACTTTTACCTTACCAACCAAGACCAAAACCCCCAAACCTTCTCTACCTTTAAATGAATCCTACTCTAACATCTTCTAAAGGTTATTACAATCTTATTTCTTGACTCTACCTCATATCAGGTTGTTTAATCCTCTTGGTTTGAGACCCACCTAGTATAACAACCATTATGTGTGTTCCTATCATAAGACACTAGGACATGACACAAAGAACTACAAAGCTCTCCAAAACATTATACATTATATATATGATGTGGATGATCTATTAATAGATGAAACTCTCAAAATTCCTATACCAATCCAACCAACAATAATACCCTCTACCCAAAACCTACCTACTCCTCCACTCTCACCTCAAAGTGATGAAGAACTTGACCAATCTCCTACCCTCATTCCTCCCTTTAGCCATACCACTCATGTGGTCAAAAGATCACAATAGAATAATAATGGGAAGGTTGAAATATCCATCCCATGGATTTACCCATCTTATACCCCCAAACCAAACCCTACCCAAACACCTTCACCTTCACCCAAGATATATATCTTAGGTGCCTCCCAATCCAACCCATTTGCATCCATTAAGAGAATGGTGCTAAAATAACTTCACTAGAGCTTGGTGAAGATGAGATTATATGAGTTGATAACTACTTCACCTCATCATCACCAAGTCATGATTGAGGCATTATAATTTATAGAGGTCCAACATGAACACCCTCAAGACCTAACAACCTTTATCGATGTTATTCAAATTTCCAACCTTGTCACCTTCAAGGATTTAGAAATACCTTCTATCCATTTGGATGACCTACATCCCCTTATTTTTATTATTAATTACATTAATAAAACCCACATCAAATGGGCCATGATTGATGAAGGAGATAGTATTGACATTATATCCTCCCATGTCTATAACCAACTAAACCTTTTGGAAAATGTCATGTCCAAAACCTCAGTCATTATTTAATTTTAATAATACCATGACCACTACCCTAGGAATAGTTGTCCTTCATATCCATGTAGGGCCTCACATGCTCCCCAAAATCTTCTATGTGGTGGAAGGTGAATTATAATATAATGTTTTATGGGGATGACCTTGGATCCACTGCATGGGTTATGTCCCCTCTACCTTACATCATTGCATTAAATTTGAGCATGAAGGATAGATAATCACCATCTAAGTAGACCCAAGTCCCTTCTCAACATGTTACATGACCTACCAACATAATGATGTACTCTTACATCTATCTAGCATACCCTCCTTAACCAAAGACAAGACCTCAACTATGAAAGAGGAAGTCACTCCTTCTATCAATGAGGTGTCAACTAGCTCATCCATACCTTTTTTATTTAATCACCACCTAAGAACCTTTAGAATCAACATTCCACTACCTTTTTATGGGGTAATATCACCTTTTAGCCCATGAAATCTTCCCTACTCCTCACGAGTATGGGTAACTTACTAATCAATTAGGTTATGACCCTAATGTCAGAACTATTGTTCCCTTTAAACTTCCTTATTGTCAAAACCATTTCATTTATGGGGGACTCAACAAATGCATTAGCATTTCCACAACCTCTTTTTTACCTCATCTATTTACTATCAATTTATTCTACCTAGACAAACCATGTTTTGCCAAAACATACCTTCATAGGTGTGCTTGGAAAGGATTTGGTCTTGGGTAGTATGAGCATAGTCCATATGAGTTGATTTACATTAAAACTAAAAATAATCAAGATAAACATGGGATTAATTTCATTTTACCCACTAATAATTAAACCAAACCACCTGCCATCACCATTACTGAGGAAGATACCCCTTCTTCACCAACATTTCCTCTACCTATGTATGAGGATGATGAAATCATCCTGCCTATCTTTTTTTTCATCAACATGATTATATTAGGACCCATAATTTTTTTCAAGTAGGGGGAAACCATAACCATCCCTATGATCCATCTTGAGATGAAAAGGGATGATTCCCCTACCATTAACACTATTCAGTGCTAGGAAGATGATTTTATCCTCGCCTACCTTGGTGCCCTAGATTATTCCATCCATAAATTCCTTCCTCTTTATACTTTGAACATGATAAATGAACCCACCATATATATCAACATGGGTACTCCAAAGATCCCTTGCATTGTCAAAATTAGTCAATCACTAAATATCGAAGAACTTCAATATTTCTTCCTTCTCTTCCAAGATTTTAACATAACATTCACTTGGTCTTATAGAGACATGCCTATAATTGACCCTAATATTGATGACCATAACATAGTCACCCATCATGACAACAATCTTGTCAAGTAGAAACTTTGATGCATGCACCCTCACATATCCCTTCTTGTTAAAGAAGAGCTTTAATGACTTTTATCTATCAATTTCATTTAACCCATTGACTATCCCCAATAGGTCCCAAATGTTGTACCTATCATCAAATCCATAGGGGGAATACACATTTGTGTGGAATTTCATGGCCTCAACCTCACATTCCCCAAAGACAACTTTCCTCTACCCAACATCCACCAAATAGTTGATCTTATAAGTAGCCAAGAGATGTTATCTCTCATGGATAGATTCTAGGGATACAATAAGATCCTAATTTATCTCAAAGATCAACACAAGACCACCTTTACCACCTCATGGGGGAATTTATGCTATAGGTTCATGATTTTCAAGTAAAAAAACATTAATGAAACTTACTAATGTGTCATCACCTATATCTTCTATGACATTATCCATAAGATTGTAGAGGACTATGTAAATGACCTCATAATATCCAAAATTATAAAAGGATTATTTGGCCATTATTAAGATCATACTTAAGAAACTTATCCATTACCATGTATACCTCAACCCAAAGAAGTGGATTTTCTGGATCTTATTAGGAAATCTTCTTCATTTTATTATCTCCCTCCACATAATCAAAGTCGATCCCACAAACATCAAATTCATCCTCAACATGATTCCTTTATTCAACCTCAAGTAACTCCATATCTTATAGTGGAAGCTCCAATCAATCTATAATTTCATCTCATATCTTTTGAACTAATTTCAATATTTCCACCACCTTTTAAATAAGTATGTCTCTTTTAAGTTGAATAATGACTATCAAAAAGCCTTTGATTCACTCAAATAGTACCTTTTGTCTTCACCTATCCTCACCCCTCCCAAGGATGACTGACCTTTCTATATTTATATCTCTACCATTGATCATTCCCTAGGGTAAATTCTTGTTGATTATGATGAATAACATAAAGAGTAATCCATCTACTACATTAGTCACATGCTTGTAGAGTGTGAGACTCAATGTACCCATACCAAGAAAATTTTCTTAGCTTTAGTCTTCATGGCCACCAAACATTGTCACTACCTCCTTAACCATAAAACTTCTATTATAACCAACACTTACCCACTCAAGTACATGTAATCCAATCCATAACAAAAATAATTTATGGCCAAGTGGCTTATGCTTTTAGCAACGTTTGACCTTGAGTTCTTCTAGCAAAATTCAATTAATGAGCAAGTCATTATTGACCAATTGGCTGAGCTACCACTAGTAGACAATAAACCTCCTCCTCTTAAGATCCCTAATGAGTGCATCATAACCCTATCTTAGATAGACTTCACCTATCAAGTCACCATGTTCTTTGATGGATCAAAGTGTCAACATAGTGGGTGACTAGGTATCATCCTTATCCCCTTTGATAGTGAACCTCTTCCTTTGTCATTCAAGCTTGATTTTGAATGTATCAATAATATGGCTAAGTATGAAGACCTAGTGATAGGCCTTCAAACTACCTTATCACTTGAGTTAAAATAATAAATATTTGGTGACTCCCAACTTGTGGTCAATCAAATAAATGGTTCTTACCAGTGTAAGAATGATGTTTTGTAATAGTAAAAACAACTAGTTGAAAAAATCTTAACATCATTTGAACACTAACACATCCAGTCAACCTTGTGATCCATTAATAAGTTCACTGATACCATGACTTCCCTTGATTCTCATATCCTATCTACACCCTATAACTTTAAGATATCCATAGTTATCCATATATTTAACCATGTTTCCTAGGTCCAACTAGATTTCCCCACCATTTTTAATGTAGAAGAGACCCAACCTAACCTTTGGTATCAACAGACCTTTGACTACATCAATATTTCCATCATTCCTTCTAACCATTCTATGAATGCTCAAATAGTGTTTATCTAGAACACTTCACACTACACCATTATGGGAGGATTTCTTTATACACATAGCTTTGATGGCCTGCTCTTCCATTACCTATGCAATCATGAAGCCTCTCACACTGTCAAAGAAATTCACAATGGTATGTATGGGGGACACTTTAGTGGCCTCATTATAGCTAATAAAATCCTTCACTTTGGCTAACTAACCTACCCTTAACAAAGAATATTATGATTATGTAAAAAAGTATGTTAAATACCAATAATATTACAATTTTCACCATGCACCTAGCCATAATCTTCATGTTTCCACCAATTTTTTGCCATTTTCACAATGGGGTCTAGACCTTATTAGAGAAATTATCCCCCATTCTCTATAAAAACACCATTTTATCATCACTATGACTAAATATTTTACCAAGTGGGTAGAGGCTATTCCTCTAGTTTCGACCAAATTGGAAAATATTGTTGACTTTATCAACCATCATATCATTTATTGATTTAGTGTGCCCCATAAGATTATCACTAATAAGGTTAAATATTTTAAGAACAAATAATTCTAAGCTCTATGTGATGCATTCAATATTAAGTTAAGCTTCTCCTCACCCTATTTTCCTCAAGTTAATGGACATGTTGAGGCCTCTAACAAAACTCTTAACAATATGCTAACTAAAATGGTCAATGAATCTAGTTACGATTGGCATTTTCACATCCTCTTTTCCTTATGGGCATATAAAACTAGCATTAGAACCCCTATAGGAGTTACACCTTTTTTATTATGTTTGGAATGGAGGTTGTCTTGCCTTTTGAAATCCAAATACCTTCTCTTCATATACTTTTTTCAAGATCTCATTTTTGAGGATGATTATCATCAACATTATTTAGCTCAGCTTGAGCTACATGATGAGCATTGATTGTTAGCCATTACCCATCTTCATTTATATCAAGAGCATGTCAAACATAACTATAAATAAACACCTTAAAGTATGAGAAATTAACATCAAAGACCTCATTCTGAAGGAAAATTAACATGTCACCAATATAGAGAAAAGCAAGTGGGTCATGTTTTCTTTCAATTAACTTGGACCATATATCATAACCATAAAGTATGGATCATAATCTTATCATTTATCTTCACTCAATGGCCACCTAGACCCTGAGCCCCTCAATTATTTACATCTACATCCATTATTTTATTAATAAGGATCAAGTTCACCTTTTGTTTTAACTTAAGCTAATCCCTTTATTTCAACCACATTCATCTCCTTATTTTAAGGGCAACTAATTAAAACTGAATCATGTGATTATCCATCATAATCATAGCGAAATATTGAATAGTGGGTACCATGTCTCTACCCATGACATGATTCTCATGGTACTTTTTACCCCTTTAATAGGATGAATTACCATGGTTGTTGTCACCTAAACCTCTTTACACCTAATCAACCTTTTATGCTTCTATTTTTTCCTTCATAAACATGAATGCTTGAGCCTATAAGCATTCATATGTTAAGAAAAATAAAAAGAAAAATAAAAAAGTAAAATCCAAACCATTAGCATTCATAGGTCATTCTTAAGCATTTGTAGACTTTCACTTAAGAACCTTTTATAAGTATAAATTCAAATATAACTTTATAGATAAATAGGATTTCACCATTATCAAAGTCCTCAAAATGTTTAGGCACCTTGTGGTGAGAAGTAAAATATTGGTGTACATGGCACACTCTATAATCCATGAATACATAATGGATGAAGAAGTCATGGAGAAGTAGGCTAATTGAATCACCAATATCCTAGAGTATGATATCGAAGTTACACTGACTAAGGTGATCAAAAGAAGAGGAATCTATGAATGCATAGCCCAATGTGCAGATGTCCCATAGGAAGAATAGAACACATAGGAGGTAGTCTTATTAAACCAATATGAAATTAGTGAGTCTTAGGTTATCAACAGGATCCATTATATGCAAACTAGTTAGTATCTTGATGGTCTCCCTGCATATAAAAGACACTTCTACTATTTTTAAGGTGATAGTTACATACTAGTCTAAGGAGTCCTATTTAAAATAAACTTCAATAGGGATATATTTTAATGTGATAAAAAACACTAAGCTAAGAAAATCCTCTAAGATATGCATTTCAACCCCTAGGTGTCACTTCTTAGCAAATACCACAACCAAAATCATGTGTACAAGATACTACTAGTCGACCATGTTTTTGGACTACCATCAAAAAGTCAAAAAATTCTAGAAATGCCCATTTTTTTAGGGAAGAGGAAAAACTTAGCCATGCCTTTGAACCCAATTGTGATCAATGAACCATTCATATAGTGGGGTTTAGATTTCATCAAAATGATCTATCCCATCTCCAATGTTGGTCATAAGTGGATACTTATGACCACTAAGTACTTTACTAGGTGGATTGAAGTACCCCCTTTGAGAAAGGTAATTGAGAATATGATCCTTGGATTCTTGGAGGTGCTCGTAGCAAGGTTAAACCCACCCAAGATGATCATCTTTGATAAAAAAAAAAAAAAAAAAACCTTCCTCAAGTTAAATATTTTTGAGTTCTTTCTCTGAAATGGTATCTTTTTAAAGACTTCATCCAATTACTACCCAAAAGGAATGGATTGGTAGAGTCAAAAAAAAATAACCTTATAGGGCTAATCAAAAGGATGGGTGTCAACCAAAAAATATAGTGGTATACACGTGTAAAAATATCCCTATGGGTGGACTAAATCACTCCCAAGAAAATCCTAAAGACTTCCCCATATTAACTTTTATATAGGAAGGAGGTAGTCATTCCTATATAATTAGAAGTCTCCACTATACATATTCTAAAATTTATTGAGATTATGGAAAATTTAATGATGGAGGTCAGGCTCATATAACTACTTAGCTTCCAAGAAGAGAGTAAGAAAGTGATGCAAAAGTCACTCGAAAGCAAGTGGTCAAGTGGTGGTTCGATAAGAAAATGTTGGACCAAATATTTAAACCTGGGGATTTATTTCTCAAGTAAAATCAAAGGGTTGCAAAGTTAGCCCAACATGAAAAGTTTGATTATTTATAGAGAGGGTCATTCCACATCATTGGCAACAAACATGGAGATGATTTTATGTTAGAAGATAAATAGGGTAATGCATTAAAGATCCCTATTAATAGGATCAAATTAAAGCATTTTTGCTAGCTTACCTACCTCCCCCTTAGACATAGTTAATTAGTTTACCCTTTTTATTTTGTGTTTCCCTTCTTGCTTATGCATTTGCCTTAGTTTATTTCCATGTCCATTATTTTTTCCTTTAAATAAGTGCCATTACCACAAGTGGCTCCTCTTATTACCACATGTCCTCACCATGTCTCTCCTAAATTTTAAAACATTCTCTAAAATATGGTTATCTACTCACCTCTCTTCCATTAATGTTAGATACTCCATATTACATGATTCCCTATAAAGATCACTGAAAATCCTTTATGAGTTGCTCTTCAAGCATGTGTGCTACCCTTAACATTTATGGAGCACCCTAAATTTAAAATTTTCCATGATTACCATGCCTAAGAGAGTCAATGTATAAATATCCCTCTCCTTATATACCTAAACACTTAGATGTATTTATATTTTTTAGAGAATTGAGAAATTGAGTAAAGAATAAAGAGCAGAGAGAGCCAAACTAAGAATTTTGAGATCTTGTGAGTTGAGTTTTTTAACATAGTATTTTATTTGTGATAGAGAGAGACTTTAAATAGTAATTCTTAAGATTGAGACTTCTACATCTTCATCAAGAGGCAAACAAAATATAATAAAACATAGAACCCGTGGGTCAGAAAACCAATAAAATCTTTCCTCTCAATATATAATGAGCAAATCCTACACTTATAATACTGTACAAGCAAAGGAGAAAGTGTCAAACATCAAGAAAATGGCTAAAGGGAATTATAGAGACTAAGCATTGGTCACTAATTTTTTTAATGATATATTTAATCCCCAGCTATCCAATAATTTGAAGAGTTTAAGAGATGGTGCTCACACCTAAATGATTGAGAAGATAAAGAGGAAAAACTATGAATCATTTAGATAAAAAAAGTGGAACTTTACACTCACCCAATTCATGGTGCCCTATGTTCACCCATGCCCAAAAATCATCTAATTTTATATAGAGAGGTATGATGCCAACACTGGTATTATTTTAGGTAACACACATTTGAGGGTGAAAATTAGTGTGGATGTTGTAAGGGAGATGCTTTGAATCCCAAGTGACACCAAGGATGAAATCTATAGCATGGAGAGGTTTCAAGATATCTGGGACACCTAAGTCTATGATAAAGTGTACTTACTTAAATTATTCATTAAAATTATCTACATGAAAGTGCCTCCTCTACCCATCCTACAAGCAAGCTTCCCCACAAAGTACTTGAAGGATTCCCTATCCATGTTGGATTTCATATTTGAGATGGACTTAGATGCCAACATCATTAATTTTTAGTTAGGGATGATCTTCCTCCTCATTATTATAAACAAGGGGGAGGTATACATGATGGATTTTTCAAATTCCATCACCACCACCATGAAGAATGAGCTAGTAAAATTTTCAATGCTAGGTACCTTTTGATATTCCTCTTTTCTCCTTATATCATTATATTCTAGCACTGCCAATTCTTTTCCATTTACCTCAATCTCAAATCCTCTAAGATGGGAATTTTCCCTAACATAGTGACCCTAGTCATGGTATGGACCCATGTCCTATCAATCAAATAGGACTACTATGAGTTATCAGAGTGTTTTTTGTCTCTTATCCTAATTGACCTCTATTGAGAGGTCATTATATTTAGGATAATAGACTCATAGAAATCATGTCTTATCAAAAGTAAGGTTATGATTTATTAGTTCTTTGAGAGACACTTAATATTTGTTTCGACACATAGATTCATTGGTGATCCCTTCTAGCTCCCACACTTACACAAAAATAGGACCCTAGCCCTAGATTTAGCTCACCAACTTGAAGTATTTGACTCAATATATGGCATGGGCCATAAGAAGAAGGGCCTTTATGATGTCTCAATCATAATAGGATGCATCATAATGGTGAATACATAGAAGGAGTGCCTACTCATGTCTAAACTTATGGAGCTAGGCCTCAACCTAATCGATGATAGATGAAGCTGTGATATAGATGGTTATAAATCCTCTTTAAGGATTGATAACCCACCCAATTACCAGCCTTGACCATACCTAAAACAAAGGATATCACCCATGGATTATGACAATATATATTATGTGGATCTATCTTAGATATCATTAGATACTTGTAGTCCATGGGATTATTTATATGATGTGCTTCATCCATTTAAACCTTCCAAGAAATTAATCAAGGGACTTAGGGAACAACTCACTTGAATAGATTGGAGATAAGAGAAAATAACCACCTATGGGAAATATATGAAAGAGATCAATGAGATATTAACCAATTTAGAGGATTAGTAAATGGATGAAACTTTTTAAAATATCTTAGATGAACATCATATGGAAATAGCCCTAGTAGAAGGAGGATTTTCTATTGAGGTAGAAGAAGGAAAAGGAGAAGAAGAAGAAGGAGAAGGAGACACCCCTAATAGGGAAGAGGGGGATGTACCTCTAAAAAATGAAAAGTAAGTATCAGATATCTTGATGTTATCAACATGGCTACCTACTTTATACCCATACCCCATAACCTCACAATAACAATAAACCTCTTTGAGGCATCTTGTAACTAGGTCACCTCTATTGAAACATCCTGAGGCACCAATATATATCCCTCCACTAGAACCCCCTAAAAAAAAGATACACTTTTTATGAACCCTTATTTCCACTTCCACCTATTTTTTCACACCCTCATATCCTTCCATTGTTTCACCTTAGGTCATAATACTCTCCACACCTAACCAATCACTTCCCTAGTTCCATTCTCCTCTTTATCCACTTAGCCTACCACTAAGCTTGAAATGCTTTCTTCTATGATCCTGATCACTTCCCTTGCACTTTTCCTTACTCCTTTACCCTTATTGTTTGCATAATCTTCCCTCATAGTGAAATAATCCTCCACCCCTCTTTGCAGGCTCCCACCTTTCTCTTCTTCCACCCTCACCCTTCATCCACTAACTTTTGGAGGAAGAATGAGTGATACTTTACAACAAGTGATCATTCCATTCATGTTGCTTCAAGGGTTACCCTTCATATGGGAAAACATTTAGTAACCATAGTAGTACCATCAAGAGATGGACATAGTGAGAAGGACCTAAGAGGGATGGATAGATAAAAGGAAGGGGAAATAGGCCAAATATATAGTGATAAATCACATGTAGTAAAACTTTGACCTTTCACAATAATCCATCATGATTATGTATATGGCCCCTCAGGTAGTCAATCCCTAAGACCATATTCAATCAAGGAACTACATAATACAAGCTATCAACCTCAATATCATTTAGGCCAAGCCCAATAACTAGGTCAATCTAATGGATAAAACATAGATGTTTGTGACTATAGACTACATCAAGGTGACGTGATAACTAGAGAAGACCAAGATGGAACTCACGAAGGTGAAGGCTACAATTGACCACCTCAACATCAAGATTAAAGCTAAATATTTGGAACTTAATAAAGTGAGGTTCAATATTTAGATCCACATCTCTAATGAGAGTTTATAAGTGGAAGCCAATATAATGGTGACCATAGAGATGAAGATCTAGGAAAAAGAGACTAAATTGATGCAGACTTATCAAAAACTCTTAGATTATATTTGGGATTTTTAATAATTACATCATAAGGTACAACAAGAATCCTCAATCAAATAACATGAAATTATATAGATAAAGAATCACCTTTCCACCTATACACATACTATGGAGATACTCTATATGGTTTAATAGCTATACACATCTTACTCAGAGAGAAAAAAAAACAAGGCTATAAATCAAAAGCCAATGATCAAGTTCATCATGCACTCGTAGAAGTTAAGATATGAGGTAAGCACATATATTGATCAAGTCATTACCTTCATGTCCCCCAAGGTCCTAGAGTCATATATTTTCATCCAAAAGCTTTACAATACTCCATATGAAACACTACAGGTAGTGGGAATGGATGACCAAAGACAAGTGATGGCAAAATTCAATGAATTTATAGGCTACTATAGAGTAACCACCAAGTGTAAGCTATTACTTAATGCCTTAGAAAAGGTGGTCCAAAATAGGCAAAGGCACACTAAATAATTAGTCCAATTTGGACTCCCCTCCCCCTTCTTGGTAGATAATAGCATCCTCATAGAGAACCAAATCAAAGCACTGCTAGAGCAGAAATAGAATGACTAGATCATGTTCATGGTTCTTGATCAATCACCTGGTGTCTCTAATGTGGAGAAATTATTTCATCCACTTGCCTAGATAATATTACAAATGATGGTAGTAGTTTAAGGTCTAGAGAACATCTCGTTTAAGGAGATTATTGATCTAGATAGAGCCTTTAAGACTCTTAAGAAGAAATCCTAGCCTAAGAGGAAGAGTGGGCACCTTTACAAGTAACTCTTTAAATTTTATAAGTTCATATAACTTACTCTTATTTTAAAATTTTTACCTTAACTAGTCTGTGTAATAGATTTTTTGGGCTCTCTCATCCATAGGTAGACACTCATGTGATTCACTAGGAACTATGGATCTGGATCCACCTTTTGTTATTTTGGGGTAGTTCACATTTGGTCCCAAACTTGTCCAACATGTTTAGTACTTCTACCTTTGAACATCCTTTTTTAGGGCCCCTTTTGAATTTTTTTCTTAAGTATCAACTTCCTTCTACTTCTTCCATGTATAATCTAGGTGATTTTTATCATTAAGTGACTCTCGATTCACTTTGATGTAACACCAACTTGTCATGTGGTGACCCAGTGTTATTCAAATATGATTCCCTTTTGGTCAGAACTCTAAGTAGTACCATTGGCTAATAGTATAATGGGTAGGACATACTTAGTAGTTATAAAGGTGACAAAATTTTCTCTATGTTGTGCCCTTTCACTCCTTTTTTCAAGTGCCCAACTTCTCCTAGAGAAGCATCTACTCAACACATGTCATTCTGGCACTCATACAAAAGTATTTTTGATATGTTAGACATTTGGGAAATGTAATTGGCCAATAAAGAGAAGGAAAGGGACCCACCATGTATTTATAATAAGGAGGAAAAATCCCTTCCACATGGTACCATTGTGCTTATCAAAGGTTTAGTTTTTCTATCAGGGATAAGAGTTATATCTTTGGTTAAAATGAATCAATTCCTATATTTAAAAACAAAACAAAGGTAGTTTTGTAAATTAATTCATGGCACTATGATGCTTCTCCTAAACTTCACGACCATGAGAGGATGATGTGATTGTACCATATTCATGATCTGGAGGTTAACTACACTTATGAGCATGAGTTCATCATTCAATTATAATGGCATCATTATTAGCATGAGTACCAAGGATTTCTAGTTATTGCTTCTATGAGAATCCACTTCACCTATATATTCTAGGCTCATCCCTTTTAGAGTAGGGGGTTATCACTTATTTTTTATTTTATATTTTAAAGAATAAATGTTTGTAATATTATTAGGATCAAGGTAGCAGTAGCTAGGATTTTTCATTATACAACCTTAATAGGTGCCCCTCACAGGTAGTATTAAATGATTTATATTGTGTCCTTTAAGGCTTTATTTTATTATCTACCTAACTATGAAGAGTATGTGGTGTTACATAATAAAATGAGTGATGAATTCTTGTTATTTATTATTTCATTTTTATGTTCCTCTAGTATTTATTGTATCTACACTATAACTTTAATTCATGCTATATGCTCCTTTAATAGTCTATAATGTTCAAGAATTCAAGATATTTCATGTAATCATATGTTAATGTCTTAAAGATATTAGTGCATCACCTTAGTTAGTTGTATTTTAGTATTATTACATTTCCTTCTTTCCCTTCCCCCTCGCAAGATCAAACTGAAGATCTAGCTTCTAAAATCTTAGAGGTTGCTTTATAGACCATGATTCAGTCCCACACCTGGAAATAGTCTCATAGAGGTTGTTTAACCTAGAGTAAGATTTTTAAGGATCAATAATTAGGTTTTCAAATACCACCAAGATCATGTCATTATAGTTTCATGATAATGATAAACCCTAGATAAATTCTGCACTAATTACCTGCCACTTCCATACTGGTATATCATGAGGATAAACCAATCTTTCAAGATGCACATGTTCATCTTTCCAGTGCAAGCACTCTAAGTAACAAGACATAAAATCTATCACATCCATTTTAATTCCTTTCTAGAAATAAAGAGGTTTTAGCTTATCCATGAGTCTAGTCACTCCAAGGTAACCTAAATAAGGGACATTATGCAATTCCTTTAGCACCATGTTCGTCAAATTCTCTCTATCAGGTACATATATTCTACCTTTGTACCTTAAAATACCATAAGTCTCCAAATTGAACTCTTTAAACTTAGGATTATGATCATCCTCTAACAAAAATTTCCTAACTTTCTCATATAATTCATCTCTAGGGGATAATTTAACAACTTGATCATGTAAGGTACTCTGAATAATAACCAATGCTTCTGTATACCTTCTATGGCTTAGGGAATAAACAAATATACTTTCCTTGTCCTTAATGTAGCTAATATCAAAATCATAGTCAGATAAGAACTTTAACTAATGTATCTAATGAACATTTAGGTTTGGTTGGGTGAAGGTATATTTGAGTCCCATTTTGTCAGTCTTGAGATCAAATGGTTTTCCCAAAAAGTAGTGCCTCCAAAAATCTAAAGCATGCATAATTGCCATAAGTTCTAGATCATGTGGAGCATAATTTGCCTCATATGGCTTAATCTTCTTAGGCACATATGATACAATTGAACTATCCCGCATAAGAACTCCTCCAAGACCATCCCCATATACATTAGTGATTATTGAAAATTGACCATTAGGATTAGGAACTCTTAGCATAGGTACTAACATAATCCTTTATTTAAAATCTTGAAAATATTTCTCCCACATATCTAACTAGATAAAACATTGATTCTTCTATTAAAGAGAGGTAATTGGGTTAGTTATTATTTATAAATTTGGAATAAATTTCCTGTAATACCCTATTAGACCCATAAAACATCTCACCTCATGCACATTTTTAGGTGATGGCCACTCTATTATGGCTCTTATCTTTGATAAATCAATTCAAATTCCATATAAAAAGATAATTTATCCCAAATATTGCACTTTCCTCTATAAAAATGCACATTTAGACAAATTAACAAAAAAATTGTGTTTCATCAAATGTTGCAACACCAACTCCAGATGTTGTAGATGCTATTACTCATGCTTATAATAATTGAGGATGTCATTAATGAAAACTAACACAAAGTGATCCAAATAGTCTCCAAACACATTATTCATGAGATTCATAAATGTTGCTTGTTTACATAAAAGGCAACACTATGAATTCATATTGACCATATCAAGTTTTGAATGTTGTTTTAGGAATATATTCTTCTCAAATCCTCAATTGATGATATCCCACTCAAAGATCAATCTTCAAGAATAAAATTGTTTCATGCATTTGATCAAAAAAATCATAAATGCGAGGTAATGAATACTTTGTCTTGATTGTTGCTTTGTTCAACATCTTATAATTAATACATAGGTAAAGAGTACCATCTTTCTTAATGAACACACTGGTGCACCCCATGGTGACACACTTGGTCAAATAAATTATTTATATAAGAAAGACTATAGTTGAGCCTTTAATTAAAAAAAATTAATTCATAATTCTATAAAGTGCCTTGAAATATGGTTCTAAACTAGGTATTATGTCGATTGAAAAATTAAACTTTTTCTTGGGTGGTAATCCTAACAATTCCTCATAAAACACATCCTAAAAATTATTAAGTAAAGGGTAATCCTCAATGGATGAATCCTTTATTTCTTCCATATAATTTATTTTAAAAATAAATATCTAACATCCTTTCTTCTAAAACTTCTTATTTTTAGTTTTGGAAATCTTCTGAAGCTCCAACTTTTTTTTCTCACCCTGAATCTAAGTTTGATTCCAAAAATCATCCTGACACTCTATGTTTTTTAGATATCAATCTACCATTGCTTTATTATTAGTAATCTAATTCACGCCTATACATAATATTACCCTAGTTGAGATTAGTAAATATATACTATAGTAGTGAATTTAGACAA
Organism: Torreya grandis; assembly: GCA_037957365.1. Classification (NCBI taxonomy): domain Eukaryota; kingdom Viridiplantae; phylum Streptophyta; class Pinopsida; order Cupressales; family Taxaceae; genus Torreya; species Torreya grandis. The sequence continues at coordinate 32,248 of JARHVA010010836.1, forward strand.
CTCAATCTTTGATTCTATTAAACACCTATCAACTTTAACCATAACATCATTCCTATATTTCACTAACCATGCATTTGTCATTGAACCAAATTTCATAGACAACTTAGAAATCATACTTGGAGAAATAAACACATTGTATCTATAGTATCTATAAAAATTTAAATATTTTGACCAAAAAGATTACTTGGAATCTTAGTAAGTGAAGATTGAAAATAAGCTTGATGATTATTAAAAATTGCATGAATTCTCTACTGAAAGTTCCCTTATTATGAAGTACCCTTAGATTTTTCTTCAGAGTTTCCCTAAGTACATTCCATATAAAAATTATCACCTCCACAAATGAAGCATCCTACAAGTTGTCCTTTCCTTTTTTATTTTTAGTTCCCCTTGAACCCAATTTTGAAACCACTATTCATTTTTTTACCACCCAAGAAGTTATTGAACTTAACATTCTAGTTCTTAAACTGATTCTTGGAATTCCCATTCCTATTCTAGTTCTTCTTATTAAGAGTCCTTTTTGAACCTCAAAACTTATTCTTAAACTTGTATTTGATCTAAGAAAGATATTTTATCTTAGACTTCTACTTAACTACCTTATTGAAGACCTGATCCATCATAGATGGCCCACGCACATCTACCTCACAAATAATTTGGGTTTTTAATCCCATAATGAAATTTCATATTCAAAAACGTTAATCATACTAATAATGAGGAACATATTTTAGGAAATTATTGAATTTTTCCTAGTACTCATTCGTTGAAATATCCACTTGCTTCATATTCTAAAAATCTATTAGTTTTCTATCAAAATAAAATTGGGGTAACCATCTTGATCTAAATATAACCATGAATTGTTCCCAAGTGGTGGTATTAGAGTCAAGGTAATCTAAATTTTATTATTAACCCACCACATTATTGTCTCTCCATCAATATAATATGCTCTCTAAACTACGTTAGTAACTTTTGAGTACTTTTGTATCTCTAAGTACTTTTCCATTTTTCATCAACCAAGCTTTAACACCATCCACAACTATAGTTCCATTAAAATTATAAGTATTTAACTTCTTCATGTCATGTGAAAATTATATATCTATTTGATATATATTATCCTATTGCACCTCATCATGCCTATTATATTGATAATATTCTTACTAAACAAGGTGATCTTTAGTCTCTTCTTTGTTAACATCTTTGGCATGCACATGTTCTTCCATCTCTAATACCATGATTTGTTCCCTAGTTTCATGCATAGAAACAAAAATCTGATCTAACTTTGGATATTTTTCTATGGAAAATTAGTTTGGATCCAATGGAGGTTTGGTGTTTGAATTACCATCACCTATCAGTCTACCACACACCATTGTCTTTTGTAATTAATATGAGAATAAGAATACAGTAGCAGACTCAATAAGTCCTAGAGTTTGATCCTTATCTTTGATACCATAATGTTATAACCCCACTAGGTTTAACTCAAGTAATGATATTTTTTTAAACTTTAATAATCAAATCAAATTATTACCAAATGATTAGGAAATTGATATTTAACTAAATCCATCTTTCATAATAAATTTGTTATTATTCATTTAGATAATAACTATATTAATAAAGTCAAAATAAATAAAAATATAGTCTATCACATATGTATAATTATTTATTAATAATAATTAGCCAACTTCTAAAAGTTAATATAATAATATTTTATAATTAAGAGAATCTAAATTGTTGCTTAGTAAGTATAATAATATACTGATTTTACATCAGAGTGTATATAATAAATACAAGGTTCCATAAAATCAATGAGTGTTTATAAACTTTTTATATGAAATTATATTGAAATCATGAGTAAGAGTCTCTATCAGCTAACTATTGAAGGAGAGGGAGAGCATCATTAAATTAAACCTAGATACCATACACTATTTTAGAATAATCCATGAGATATAGTTTAAGATCAAAGTCCATAGTTCATGTATGATTCAATTATATCCCTTGTATGAGAGTATAAATTAAAGAATAATAAGTCCACTCCATGACACCCAAAATTAAATGGCCAAGCCGAGGTCATTGATAGGGAGATGGAAATCATCCTTACCAAAACAATATCTATACATTGATGTGATTGTGAAAAACATCTTCTAGAGGTTTTATGAGATTATAATAGTACAAAGAATATAACCATGGGATTTACACCCTATTATTTGGTATATGGTAAGAAGGTTGTTCTTCCTATAGATATTGAACTCATGACTTTAAATACTGGCCTATAAATTAGCATGGATTTGACAAAATACCTAAAGAAAAGGGTAACTCAAATAAACACTCTTGATGAGATGCGAAGAGATGATCTACATCAAAAAAAAATAATTCAACATTGAAGGATCAAATGGCATAATAACTTAATAAAAAAAGGATTTTTTAGCTAGGTGATTGGGATTTTATTTTTGAGTTTAAATATAAGGATCACAAATGTAAACATTAGATGAGATGGTTAATCCATTATGATATATAAAATGTGTTTGATAATATAATAGTTAATATATGTAAAATTTATTTACTTAGATTATATTTGATGTTCAATGGACACTATCTCAAATTATACAAGAAATATCTTGTTAAATAAGTGTACAAGATACACACCCTAAACAACATGTTAATTCAACATCAAAACTTGTTTATGTCTAGAAAAGACATTTCATACCCATTTATGTAGGCTAAGTACATCACATATTGTATTTTTATTTGGAATAGCAACTTGATTGCTTTCCAAAACTACATAAAAAGGTCATGAGTGGAAAATAATATATTTTCCATTTAAGATTAAAATTACAATAAATAAACAAATAAATATAAATTATAAACTAAAATTAAAAATAATTATTATCACTTGTATTTACACCCCTTGAAGAGATACATATCTCTCCTCATCCAAGTGGAACAATGGAGAACATCTCTCTTACTGTGGGTAATCATTTATTGAGATGAATCTCTAGAAGGGTTGGTTCCCTTGATGCACTCTTTGATGTACTTTCTTACCTATAAAATTTGGATGAAAAGGGTATATAAAAACAACTGAAAAAACAAAAAGGTGATTCACCAATATTTAATTACCTTCTATTCACTAGAAATATACTACGTAGAGCTAAACAAAGCTTCTTTCACACAAGATTCACAACTCAAGATGAATTGTCACATCAATATTTAATAAGTTAGGCTCAAGAGGTATTTGATTTATTAGGAGGGTAATGGATGATATTTTAGGTAATAAATTAATATACCAGTTCTATAAAACACATACACTTAAGAGAGAACACTAAATAAGACCTATAATAATTACTATTGTGTACATTATAAAAAAATCAAGGATAACATTCTAGAAAAGATCATCTTCTACTAGGCAAGACAAACAAGATTACATAAAAAATCTATTGTAAAACATGTAAGTATGAAAATTAACTTCTTTTATTGATTCAATAGATATTAAATTAAAAAATTGGCTAGGGTTTCACCATCAACCAATGGAGACTGCTAAAAACAGCTAAAAAAGTCAATATTTATATCCTTTGAAAGAAAAGCAAGTCAAAGGAAGTCTAAAGGTCACTTTGAAACTTTTTAATATAATAAAATTGGTTAAAATTTAATTATAAATATGTATTTAATGAACCATGACATGTTAGGAAGACCAAGTGTCCATATAAGTCATGAAACTAATGAAAAGTGGCATAAAACTCCCAATGTTGGATAAAAAAAACTACCTTCATAATTTGAACTTATTTTAACATCCCACCACTAACTATGGATAGGTATAACGACTAGGATAAGAGGGATTGCCTTCAATCATGAATTTACATGCATTGGTTGCATTCCTACTCATTTATAAACTCCTTAAAAGAAGCCATCACTATCTATAGTCTAAAAACTCCTTTTTTAGTCACCCCTCACACTTGGCCTCAAAATTTTCATCAATTTTTCATGATAATACATTGGAGGTATTTAATGACACCTATAAAGACCCTCCATATCCTTATAGGAATTAGGCATGCTTTAAAAAGGCTCACACTTGGAGTTTTCACCCTTCTCACCCTTATGTCCACTATGCAAATTTTTACTGGTTGAGATGAAGGTAAGTTTTTGAACACTTATAATATTTTACAAAGAAATAAATGACAATTATGGGTTATATAAAGTATATTTACTTCATCCAACCTTAATTTCATCTTATGAAACCTCCTAGAACCTACAAAACATAAAATATGGTAAAAAATACCCTATTTTGCATGTTGTTTGTATAATTCCATATAGTTATTCTTAATGGGAGATATCCTAAGGGAGTACTATACATGATTATAAATCTTTTATGGTAAAAATGTGTCACTTGGATAGCTCTCCAAGCTTGTTTTCTCCATCAAGCCTTGGTTAAGGGTTTAGTAGGGTTTTAGGTACTTTTGAGTATTAAGCTTTGTTAATAAAACTTTGATGTTAAAATTTACACTAAATGAAAAAAACTTAATTAAAATGGACCTTTATAATATTCCAAAATTACTCTATCTCCCATGCAAAGCCTTAGAAAAGATATGAGCATTTGAAAACACCTCATCGAGGTTGTCCTTGCTTTTCATGCATGCTTGTATTCTCTCTAGGCTAGAAATGGATTCTTTATAAATTAAACTACATAATATAAGTTAAAAAATGTACATATACACTTCCATAAAATTATTAAATCATATTTATATTCCATAAAGAGATAGAAATGAAGATGGACCCCCAATTGGTTATAGGTCTCCTCAAGGCTTAAAAATGTCTAATAGGGACCCTGTTAGATTTGGATACTAGGAATGATATATTATAGGTATGTTGGTTTATAATTAATTTTAACATCCAATTTTATCTTAAAAAACCATTTCATAACCCCCAAACGCCCTTCTTCATCCTCTTATCTCATTCACCAACTAGACCTAATGGAAACTTGCCTTGTTGGACTATATGGAAGGGGAATTTGGGTCATATATGGATATTTGATCTTGGTATAGTAATTATAATAACTTATTTACCTTAAATTAACCTAAATTTTTTTTTCATGAGGTTAAAAAATCTTCATATCAGGTCTTTTGCTCACTTTGCACTCACTGGCTCATTTTAGTAAAACTTAATTTTCATGGACTCGCTAACCTTTGAGATGAAATAGTGAGGTATATCCCTCATCCCCATGGAAAATTGAATATTTTTAGATTTTTTAAAATTAATTATTATTATTTTTAAATAATTTTTTTCTTGACTCCATGGTTGAGGTGTCTAACCAATTCCAAATGCTCCAAAAAGACCTCTAAAAAGCCTATTTTCTTAAATTTTCTTCAAACTTTCCTAAGAATGACATATCCAAGATAATACAATTATTTTAGGCTGATATAAATTTTTTTAAATATATAATTCATGATACTATATAATTCTATTCTTTCAAAAACATTATTTTCCTTCGATTCCACATGTTCACCTATGGGGCCAAGTGGTTTCCTGACTCCTGTATAGACTGATGGCTTTAAACAAGTAAATAAAAGTGGATTGATGTGTTTTAATGGGTATTTGAGTGTTAATATCCATTAATTAACCATATTAAGTTGATTCCAAACTTCTCTCTTAACCTAAACACTTTCATGTCTTCCTCTCACCTTCATGTCCAAGAATGCAACATGGTGGCTGTAGGTGCACACAATAGTACCATAGATCCTTTGGATTTTTGTTTCATTATGTGTATATTTTATGAAACTACCACGAATTTTATTTATATGTTACATTTTATTCATTAGGTGTTAACTATTTTTAGCCCTACGTATGTACCTTGATCTTCAAGATTGAGACATTTAGATGTTGATTGAGACACTCTTATGTTGGTGTCTATTGGTTTATAAATAATTAAAAACATATGTGAATATATCCTAATTTAACCCATTTAGGTGTACATGTATGTATTTTCACTAGTATTCCCATTTTTAAAGCTTAAGGAACCATCTTAGTATCAACCTTCTAGATCGTTATTTGTTGATTGAGACATATACCTTCTACCCCTATAGGTACCTATTTTATCACTTGAGCATTGTTAATGGTGAGTTAGGAAGTTAATTATGCTATTAAAAATATAATTAAATCATTTAAAATTCAAACAAAAACCTTAACTTTTCCAAACACCTAAACTATACTTTGCTTTCATCTTGGTGAATTGCTGACTGAGATACTCCTAGTCTTACTACTTCCAGTACATGTCCATACTTGTAATTGGATTCTCCATGATGTTAAAAGAGTCCCTTGAAAACTCTTGAGGTCACACAATCTCCTTCCCTCACATGAAAATCACTTTAAGTGACCTACAACCACACTTACACACTCATGATATCTTTGTATTGTTAACTGAGACACTTTGCTTCTCACTGATTCTTATAGCATTTAATTATTAAAATTGGTCTTGTTAAGATGATAAATAACCTCCCTTAAACCCTATTTTATCATAAAATTCAAACCTAATCTTTCACTCACATTTTTAGGACACTAAAGCATAAAAAATGCATTAAGGTTAGGGTCATTGATCTAACCCTTCTATAGGTGTGTGTTGTTTGTACAAGGGACATTTCAATCCTTCCTTGCTTAATTTAAAGATATTAGTTTAACCTTGTATCTATTAAATCTCAGCCATGATAATTTCCAATGTTTCTCTTTAGAGTGTCAAACTTCATTTGTATCTTCAAGCCTATAGATGTTACTAGAACATCTCACTATGTCTTAAAACATGTTTGAGGCCTTCAAAACCCTCTCTGCCTCTACTATTTAACATTCATTATTGGAATAAGTTATTTTTGTGATATGAGATGAAATATGGGTTGGATTATATTCCTTATAACATTTTGAAATAATGCTTTCAGATACTCATAATAATCCCCCCCGACATCTATTTTGACACTTTAGGGACAATTTCCTAGAACACATCCCTTTGTCTCTTCAACATGATTATACACCTCTTTTTCTGAAGGATTTATTATGAATCCCATAGCATTAAGTGGGTGTAAATTTGCTTCACCTTCTCCATCTAAGCATTTAAGTACCCTGTTCAGCCACTTATACATGGATTTTGTTGTTGTATATAGTGAACTAGATATGAACAACATGAAAGCTTCTATGAAAGTCAGATTTGCATGCTTCCAATAAACATGCCAATGCAACTATATCAATTCTAAGAAGTTGGAAAAAATATTTTACCCTTTCACACCTCAATATGACATTAATAAGGCCTTATAGGTGTACATTAGGATATTTTATGTAGATAGGACATGGAGTTGACCAAGAACATGTTAGGGAATATATTTAAAACAACTAAAATGCATTTGTTAATATTAAATTAAATCATAAATTACACCTTGAAACCATAATAAACACACCTTTTCAACATGGAAATCACTTTCATATACGTGAAATACAGCAATCAAAAACATCAAATGACTATTTGAGCATGGTGAACATGATTGGGACCATATTTACACATTTTAAAAACATCTCAATTGGATATATTAAACTAATTATGGCTTGGAAAACTAAATAATTCAAATTAAAACTCCATGGACAAGTTGAAAAAGCTTATACAGGTGACTTTAAGTGAAACTAAGCATGAAGTTCACTATGGACAAAGACAAGGTTGCAAACTACCTAAATGATGACATGGTGAAACCAAAATAAATAAGGTGGTGGAAATATGAAAATGAGACCTATTTAACAGCATTTAAAAACTATAATATACCCTTACATGATAGAAACACTTAGCAAATAAGAAACACTTTAGCTGAACTACACATGCTAATGACTTCTTACATCATGGAATAACTTAGTCATAAAAAAATTATGAAATATGAAAATAATAATGGATACCATTTTATAAATAATTCAACATCATATATATCCCACCTCAATAATTGGTTCATACGGAATTACTCAGAATGAAGTATAACCTATAGGGTGCATGAAACAACTAGTAAAAGAGCAAAATCAACTTGTTATCAATGGTTCATAAATAAAATGAGATAAATATTTAACATATTTATATTAAAATTAAGTTATTTTATTATACTATCATCTCCCAAAATCATTTGTCGTAAAACATCAAGAGTTATATGTACCAAGTATAAACTTGTAAGTCACTTTTGCTTGCCAAAAAGGGTTGAAAAGAAGTAGAATGGTTTTGAGAAAGAAATTAAAATTATTTATCAAACAAAAAATGTAATTTAGAATTGGGAAGCTGAATATTCACTGATTAACCATTTCCCACATGGCGTACTTCCTAAGGAGGCCATACAAATGCCAAATTCACCTTTTCCTTCAAGAAAAGTACCTTTTTTTAATAACCTACCAATTTTAGTTTTTTTCACTTGCTTAAGACCTCCTAAGACACTTTTCACAATAAATTACCCTTTCAAACCTTTACATTTCCCAATAAACCCATAAAAAGCATTAAATGCACAATTTTGACCCCTAAAATGACTCAAAAGGACATGTTGGATAATGAAATTTATGACCAAGGCTAATATATCATTGAATAAAATTAAATGACCTATGAAACACATCATGAGAAGATATTATTCCCCAAAAAATGTATAAAATTTCAACTTTTTGCCTAGGGGTACTCCAATTTGATCTAAAAGTCAAATTTGGTCAACAAATTGGTAACTCATAGAGGTAATATACCTACTATACTAAGGATTAGTAGACTTATCCTATATTAGCCAAGGTATTCAATTAATTATTGAAGAAAACTATTAATTAATTACCTAAAACACACACAAAATAAACACACCTCACCAAGAAAACATAAGATAAAGCAAGACACAAACAAAACTCACACATATGCATAAGCATTTAGAAAAATCAAGGGAAACAACAAAATATTTACAAAGAGAGAGGAGGACCTTATTCAAATTTTTTGAGATATATCCAATTTACTTGGATATGAAGCTCCTCTCCATCCAAATTTGAGAGTTGGATAGCATTGTGTTGCTTGCATTAGGTGATAACATAAGGGCCACTCCATAAAGCATCAAACTTTGTGTGTTTTCTAGGCTTAGCCCTATCTTCATCCAACTTTAAAACAATGTATTAATCTTTAAAATTCATTATAATTTATTTATTTTTAAATTATTTCCTTGTTTTATCTTGGTGAACTCTCATAGTTTTCATACCTTGATCTCTTCTCTCCTCAAGCTCCATCAACTCACACAACCTAACTTCCACAATTTCATTTTCAATCAATTCTAGATGATAAGTGAGATCTAAGGATGGTAGCTCAAGTGAAATATGTATTCTATCATATATCCCATAAACAAATGTGTATGGTTTATTTCTAATGGTTTTTTTAAGAGTGATTCTATTATCCCAAAAAGTTGGCTTTAACTTGGAATGCCAAGTCCTTTTGTTCTCCTCCATTGTTCTCTTTATGATTCTAATTAGATTCTTTTTGGTGGACTTATATATTCCATCCCCTTATGTATAATATTTGGATAAATTACTAAGATAGATGCCATGTTTCAAATCCCATTCACTTTTCTTCATTCTAAGGAAAGCTAATGCATTATCTAAAATAATTGTTGAAGGAGATGCAAACCTTATCATTATTCCTTCATACAAGTCTATAACTAAACTTTCATTTTATTCCTTGAGAGAAACAACCTCTACCCACATTTTAAAGTAATCTATAGTATTCAACACCCATTTATGGCCAACACTATAAGGTGGGTTGATTAAGCCTATATAATATAAAACCCATTACATAAAAGGTTGATCAACCTGAATTAGATGAAGAAGCAAGGTAGAAAGATTTTTTTTACCATAAAAATGATCACACTTTTGACTCTTCCTTACCCAATCATGGGTTTCTTTGAACAAAATATGCCAAAAGTATCCAACCATCATAATATTAGAAATTGTGGTTCTTAGAGTAAAGTGACCACTAGTTGGTCCATCATGAAACTCAAGCAAAATTTTATCAATCTGATTTGATTCAACACACCTTAATAAGACACCTAATAATTCCTTCCTAAACAACACTCCATCAACAAGTATATAAGGAATGGATTGAGATCTAAAGTACCTTCTTCTAGGTTTATCAAGGCCTTGTGTACACTCACCGGTTTGAACAAAATGGATCATATCTTGTGTCCAAATCCTAATTGATGAAGGTTTAGATATCATAAGATTATCATGGAGTGCTAAAACAAACTCTTTTTTTTCCTTTAAATCTTAAGTAAGATGTCCACATAACTTTTTCCCTTTCACTAGCTTGGTTTTCTTGATTTTCACATCATAATACATCATGTTTATGATCCAACCAGCCCTTTTTTCAATCAAATATCTACTCAAAAATAATTCTTTGACACTAGGATGTCATACCAATATGTGAATATTATTATTAGGTAATATATACCTAAAATTATTTATACTTATAACAACTAAAAGTACTCACTTCTCAACATAGGTGTATCTTACCTCATAGCCTTCTAAACCTTGACTAAATAAGGCAATAGGCTACTCTATTTTTTCTTAATTTGACTAATTAAGCATGAAATATATTACCTCATCATTTACAAAGGTATACAAGTTGAAATACTTTGAAAAATTAGGACTTTCAAGAGTTATAGCTTAGGCAATTGATTATTTAACCTCTTCAAAACATTCCTTCCTTCTTCTAGTCCAAGTGAACACTTCATCCTTCCTTAGCATAGAGGTTAGAGGCTTGACTAAATTGGAAAAGTAAAGAATGAACCTCCTTATGAAATTAATTTTTCCAAAGAAACTTTTCAAACTTTTCTTGTGTTTGGGCAAAGCCAATGCCAATATTGCACTCACCCTTTTAAGATCTATGGATAAGCCCTTCTTGGAGACAATGTGTCCTAAAATTTTACCTTTATAGACAACAAACACACACTTATTTGGGTTGAAAAAGACTCCAAACTCTCTACATTTCCCAAAAATCTACCTAAGGTGATTCAAATGATCCTTTTCATACTTAGAAAAAACTATGATATCATTAAGATACACCAACACAATGCCATTTATTATTCCTTGGAAACCAATATCCATTACACATTTAAATGTAGATCCAACATTATAGAATCCAAAATTCATCTTCCTATAAGCATATATACCCAATTTAGTAGTAAATATTGTCTTATATTAGTCACTTTCCTTCACCAAAATTTGATTATACCTATAATATCCATCAAAGAGAAAAAACCTTTCACTACCTACCACAACTTGCAAGATTTGTTCCATGTATGGAAGAGGATAATGGTCTTTCAAATAAAATCTATTCAAGTCCCTAAAATCAACACAACATGATTTCCCCATTCTTCTTCCTAATAGAGACTAAGTTTGCCAACCAAGATTAATTCTTAATAGAAAAGATGATTTTGGACGCAATCTACTTAGTAAGCTCTTTCTTCATCAGAGGCTCAATCTTATGATTGATTTACCTTTGTATTTTATTTTTAGTCTTAGCATTCTCATCTAGATATATGGTATGTTGAGATAAATTTGGCTCAAATCCCTTAAAATAACTATATTCCCATGCAAAGACATCATAAAACTCCTTGCATAACTCAATGAAAGCATGTTTCTCCTCACTAGTACATACCTTCCCAAGTGCAAGAAACATATCCTTGAATATTTGTACTTGCTCATAGTTTTCTTTCTTATTATAAATTCTCACCTTTTCTTTCTTCAACTGGTCATCATCATTAAAGATACTTTCAAGTGTGATTAGGACTTTAGGGAGCTTATTTGACTTTAATTGTAAAATCTACCCTCACTATTGTTGCAATAGTTTAGACTAGTTATTGGAAGAAACCTCAGCCTCCTTTTATATAAAAATATCTATTTTTTGTTAACTATCAAAAACTTTCCAATTAGTGACATTATCTGATATAGAGGAACTTATAATCACCTTGAGATGTGGTTGATTCTTATCTTCTCTTATCCCTTTTGGAACATCAAACTAATCTTCAATTACTACCAACCTATCAGTGTATTTGTTTGCTTCTCTTGGGATAGATGTGATGTTGAAGGATTGGAAATACTCCACAATATCCCATTGTTTATTCTTATAGGACTTAAAGAAAAGAGTTCTTAGTCACATTTTGGCCTCTTACTTGATTCATAATCACCTCATTATAACCATACACTTGTAATTCTTTCATGCCTCATTTCCTAGCCCATTCAAGACCATGAATAAAAGATTCATATTATACCAAATTATAAATAAAAGAGAAGTGACATATGAAAGTGGAATAGTACCTTTATTTGGATGGTGAAACTGACATTGCTCCACCACCTACCCCAACCTTACTTTTAGATCCATCAAAGAATGGCTGCAATAAACCATCCATGTTTTCACATTGATTGACCAAGTTTGGGATGAAATATATTTGTTCATACATGAAATACACTCTAGTACTAGCCTCTTATATGAATTTTTAAGTATCATGATCATAATGTTCATCTCCCCATTCATCTAATTATAAATCAAAAACTTCTTCAAGAGAAGATGTTGGAGATTTATCTATGTGAAGTTGTTCTTCATCAATAATGACATAATTGACATTTGTAACTTTAGTCATATAAGGCTATAAGTTTTTTCTATGGATATTTGTTTATTAAATATTCACCTTAGTACCATACTTTGTCCTGAAAACCATATAGGACCATTTGGCTACTAAGTATCCACCTATCTTGGCTATAAACTCTCTTGACAAGCAAAGAGCAAAGTATGGAGTTAAATCTTCCAAAAACACATCACAAGGAATATAAAAGTTGGGAAAATAATTTAAAATCATATTCAAATCCTTAACCACTCCCAAGGTCTTTATTGGTGATCTATCCAATTGTAGGACTCCTTTAGCCATTGGTTCATACTTGAGGCCTAGTTTATCTGCTATACACTTAGTCAACTAAATTAATATGCCCACTATCTATGATGAAATTATGAACTAATCAATTTAAAATGATTAAATATAGGTAAAAAGGAATATTATTATCAATTTTCTTCACTTTCTCATCAATGGTTTGAGTTCCATTTACCAAGACAACATTCTCATTCGTAGCTGATCTAACTTACTTACCTAGTCCTTGCAATTATTTTTTAAGTATATCCTCTTATCTAATTTTTTTTAATGAATCCCATAGTTAAATTTTCATATGTAAATTATTAAAATTTTCCACAACATTTATATAAGCATTTATCACCATGGAAGGTTCTTTGGAAGCACTAGTACCTTATGGTGTAACTTGTGGAGGTTGATGTGTAGGAGTAGACCTTACATTCTAAAACTTCTAATTTTATTGAAATTTAGTGGCTGAGTTAGACCCAACCACTATTAGAGATGATGTAGGAGTAAAAATAAGTCCTTAATTTACCCCTTGTGTCTCTTCAACAACCCTCTTCTTAGACCTAGTGTTAGAAGCCACGCTAGCATTCACATTGCTTACATTCCCCAAATGATTGATAGCACAAAAATATCCCTCAAAATGATTTATGAGACTATAATAAGATTGTGTTTTCTAATTCTCCATTATAATTTTCATTCCAATTTGTATTTTCACCTCAATATTTGAAACTTGAAATTTTTGATTACCTTACATAGCCATGGCATGAGTATGTATCTCATTGGCATAAACAAATTCATCTTGATTTTGGTCATAGGAGGGATAACATGATTTTTATTTAACAAAGTTATTTTGAGTGGGAACAATATATTTGGAATATGAGGTAACATTAGGATTGTAATATTGGTAAGGTCTATCTTGGGTGATTTGACCTTGTCTTTGAGCATTACCTTAGAAAGGAGGCCTATTGGTTTGCCTGAATTGATTATAGGAATGGTATGGCCTATAACTTTGATATTTTTGACTTTTGAGAGCATAAAATTAATTTTTAACACTTTGGAGAAAACTCTTGACTTCATGGATCTCATTATTTGGGATAATGATAGACTTTTCATGTCTAAGCAAAGGAGCCAAGGTGGGTAATGTAACTTGACTAGGAGGCTACAAGTCAGGGAAAAATGGCATTGGTGGCCTAGGAGCAATATTTATTTCTTTAAAAATATAATTCTTAGGATCTATTTCTATCTCATAGGCATCATGTATTCTATTCTCACCCATTCATTGGACATCATGGATGCATCACTATTCAATACTTTTAGATAGTATAAGAAGCCATAATTTGGAGTAGGTATCACAAGGGTTAGAATCCTATCCCATGTATTTTGAAATATAATATTAAAATATCTCAAAAAATCATGTGGTTACCTTTTGATAGTGGTCAATCACTCATCTAGTGATAGATGATTAATCTTCTCTCCAAACCTCTTAGTTAATAGATCTCCTATTTAATCCCATGAACTAATATAATTTTTAGGTAGAGTCACATACCAATATAAATATTTTCCTTTAAAATACAATGCCGATAACCTAATATCCACATTATCTTGAATGATATTATGGATATTTTATAAGTTTTCTATGTTTCTAATGTGTTCAATAAAAGTAATAGGACCTTCTCCACTAAAATATAAAACACTCTTAAGGGTTGCTCTTGTAATTTGGTCATATTGGGAAAGATTCAAAGGAGATGATCCAATGAAGGATACAAAAGTTTGGTTTATATTCATATTTGAATGTAGGTTATAGGTATTATAGTTTGAACATATTAAGAACCTAGACTTCTTAAACACTAACTCTCTTGAATAAGGATGATTATTCACAAACCTAAACCTTTTGACATAATATAAAGGTAATTGCATAAACTCAAAGGGTATATATTTAGAATCAAACCTAGTGGTCACCTTTGAAATTTAAATTAGGAACTAATAAAAAACCAAAGAGTTTAATACTTTAATGGAGTCACCAGGTACTGAATGTATATGTTATTGTAAGTGCAACTATGCCAAGACTAGCACCAATCTTGGACAATCTTCTAAGACACAGAGTCCCACTGAGCATACCAAAAACTATTTTCACTTAGATTTGAACCCCTTAAGGAGATGAATATCTATCCTCATCCAAGTGTTATAATGGAAACATCTCTCTTACTGTGGCTAATAATTAATTGAGATGAATCTCTAGAAAGGGTAGTTCCCTTGATGTACTCTTTGAAGTAATTTCTTACCTATCAACATTGGATGAAAAGGGTATATAAAAACAACTAATAAAACTTAAATGTGATGCAATAATATTTAATTTCCTCCTATTTACTATAAATATACTACTTAGAGATAAACAAAGCTTCCTTCGCTCAAGATGAATTGTCACATTAATATTTCATAAGTTAGGTCCAAGAGGTATTTAAATGATCAAGAGTGTAATGGATTATTAATTTATCATATATAACTTATATAACACACATACACTTTATAAATAACACTAACAAAGACCTATAACTCTTACTCTTCTGTGCATTGGAGAACAATTAAAGATAACATGATAAAAAAGATCATCTTCTAAGGCAAGACCAAAAAGATTGCATCAACACTAAATTATATAACATTTAAGTAAGAAAATTCACTTTTTTATTTCTTAAATATATATTCAAGTACAAAATTTGTCAAGTTTTCACCACCAACCAATAGTGGCTACCAAAAAGAGCCAAAAGAGTCAATATTTATAGCATTTGAAAGAAGAGCAAGGTAAGGGAAGTCAAAATGTGACTTGGACACTTGTTAATCTAAGAAAATGGGTTAAAATTTAATAATAAATAGGTATGTAATGAACCATTCAATGTCAAGAGGACCAAGTTCCCATATAAGTCATGAAAGTAAGGAAAAGTGGCATAAAACTCCCAGTATTTGCTCATAAAACTACCTTCATAATTTAACCCTATTTAAATGTTCCACCATTGACTATGGATAGTTATGATGATTGGGAAAATAGTTAATTACTTTATTAATTCATTTAAATACATTTTTTGTATTCCTACTCATCTAAAAACCCCTGGAAGGAAGCTATCACTATCTGTAATCTAAAAAAATCCTTTTTCAGTCAACCCTCACACTTGGCCTCAAAATTTATTTCATTTTTAATGAAAATAAATGGGATGGAATTAATTACACCTATCAAGACCTTCCATATCCTTAGAGGCATCAGACATGATTTAAAAAATCTCACACTTTAAGTTTTCACCGTTCTCACCCTTGTGTCCACTATGTTAGTTTTGGTTGGCTGAGATGAAATCAATTCTTTGAACACTTATAATATTTTAGTAATAAATAAATTAAAATGAGGTATTAGATAAATTCTATATCCTTAATCCAAACTTGATTGCATCTTTTGAAATCTCCTAGAACCTACAAAACACAAAAAATGTTCAAAAATATAGTATTTTTCTTGTTGTCCATATAATTACATACATTTCATCTTAAAATGAGATATGATAAAGAAGTCCTATTCATGATACAATAAATTTCATGGTTAAAATATGTTATTTTTATATATCTCCAAGCTTGTTTTCTCCATTAGGTCCTAGCTAAGGGTTTAGTAGGGTTTTAGGTAGTTTTTAGTCTTAAGCTTTGTTCATAAAACATTTAAATTTAAAATGACACTAAATTACAAAAAAATAATTAAAAGGGACCCTAATAACAACCAAAAATTACTATATCTCCCATGTAAATCCTTATAAAA
Organism: Torreya grandis; assembly: GCA_037957365.1. Classification (NCBI taxonomy): domain Eukaryota; kingdom Viridiplantae; phylum Streptophyta; class Pinopsida; order Cupressales; family Taxaceae; genus Torreya; species Torreya grandis. The sequence continues at coordinate 48,943 of JARHVA010010836.1, forward strand.
TATATGAGCATTTGAAAACACCACACCAAGCTTGTCCTTATTTTTCCTACATGCTTGTACTCTCTCTAGGATATAAATGGTTTCATTTCAAGTACACATACATAATATGAGTTAAAAAATTTCCATATACAGCTCCATAATATGAATCAATCATCTAGATAGTCCACCAATATCTAGAAATGAAGATGGAACGCCAATTGGTTTTAGGTCTCCTCAAGGCCTAAAAGGTCTAATAGGTACCCTATAAGATTTGGCTTCTAGGACTGATATCTGATAGGTAGGTTGGTTTATAATGAATTTTCACATCCAATTTGAGATTAAAAAACCATTTCATAACCCCCAAGCACCCTTCTTCATCCTCTTATCTCATTCACCAACTAGACCTAGTGGAAACTTGCCTAGTTAGACTGTATGCAAGGGGACTTTTTGTCATTGATAGATATTTGAGATTTTTATAGTACTTATTAGAACATATTAACCTTAAAATAACATAAAAACATGTTTTTATGATGTTACCAAATATTTATATTAGGTATTTTTCTCATTTTTCCCTCATTAGATTATTTTGCCAAAACTTGATTTTCATATACTGGCTAACCTTTTAGAAAAAATAGTGAGGTATATCCCTCATAACCATGGATAATTTAATATTTTTATATATTTTAAAATTATTTATGATGAATTTTACCAATTTTTTATTTATTCCGTGATTTAGATGTCTAACCAACTCTAAATGCTCAAAAAGACCTCTAAAAAGCCTATTTTCTTGCATTTTTTTCAAACCTTCCTAAGAGTGACCTCTCCAAGACAATAAAATTATATTATGATGATATTAAATGATTCCCATATCCAAATAATTATAATTTATCTTTTTATTCTCTCAAAAGAATTCTTTTCCTTGGATTCCACATATTCACCTCTTGGGCCAAGGGGTTTCCTGAGTCTTGTACAGACTGATAGCTTTGGCCAAGTAAAGAAAAGTCGATGGAAAATTTTTAATGGGTCTTGGAGTGTTTATAAAAATTATTCAATTATTAATCTACCATATTAAGTTTATTACAAATTTATCTCTTCACCTAAACACCTTCATCTCTTCCTCTCACTTTCATGCCCAAGACTACAACATGGTGGTTGTGGGTGCACACAAGGGTAAAAGAGATCCTTTAGTAGTTTTTTACATAATGTTTATAGTTTATGAAACTACCATGAATTTTATTTATGTGTTACATGCTATTCATTAGGTAAAAAATATTGTTAACCTTGCCTATGTACCTTGATCTTCAAGATTGAGCCTTTCTATATGCTAACTAAGACATTCTTATGTAGGTGTCTATTAGTCTATAATGAACTATAAAAATATTTTAATAAATCATAAATAAACCAATTTAAGTGAACATATATGTATTTATACTATTATTCCCCTTTGCAAGGCTTAAGGCACCATCCTAACATCAACATTTCATGTCACTATTTATTAACTGAGACATATACCTTCTACCCTTATACGTACCTATTTTTTCACTTGAACCTTAATAATGGTGAGTGATGAAGTGAATGACAATATTAAAACTATAATTAAATCATTTATAATTATAATAAACACCTTAACTCTTCCAAACACCTCAACTATACCTTACTTTCAACTTGGTGAACTGTTGACTAAGACACTCCTAGTTTGATTGCTCCCTATAGGTGTCCATGCTTGTAATTGGCTTGTCAATGATGTTAAAATCATCCCTTGAAAAATATTGAGGTAAAAATATCCTTACATACATTAAAATTACCTAAATAACCTCTCTTAAACCCTCTTTACTCAAAAAATTCAAACTTCATCCCACACTCACCTTTCTAGGACCCTAAAGCATCAAAAAGGCATTAAGGTTGGGGTCGTTGATCTAACCATGATGTAAGTGTGTGTTCTCCATACAAGGGATACATGTAGAAATTAATGGGGGTTCCAAGGTAACATTTCACTCCTTTCCTTCTTACTTTCAAGATATTAGTTTAACCTTCCATTTGTTAAAACCATCTTAGCCATGAGAATGTTCAATGTTTCTCTTTAGAGTGTCAAACTTCATTTGTATCTTTAGGCATGTAAATGTTACTAAAACATATCAGTGTGTTTTATAACATGTTTGAGGCATTTAAAACCATATCTCCCTCTACTCTTTAACATTCATTCTTGGTAGAGGTTTTTTTGTACTATGGGTTGTAAGATGGGTTAGGTTAGATTCCTTGGAACATTTTGAAAGCATGATTTGAGATACTCATAGGAAGCCCCCTAACCTCTATTTTGACAATTTAAGAACAATTTCCCATAACATATCCCTTTATATCTTCCACATGATCATAAACATATTTTTCTCAATTTCCACTTGCATTAGGCTATCAAGGCTTGATTATGCTTCCCACATCCTTAAGTGGGTGTCAGTTTCTTCACCCTCTCCATCTAAGCGTTTACGCACCCTACTCATCCACATGTAGGTGGAATTTTTTGTTGTATATAGTGAATTAGATATTAAAAACATTAATTTTTTTATTAAATTGAACTTTTTATGCTTCTATTAAACATTCAAATACACCTCTATCAATGCTAAGAGGTTGGAAAACATATTTTACCCTTACACACCTTAGTATGCCATTAACAAAACCTTGTAGGTGTACATTAAAATGTTTTATGTAGGAAAGGCATGGATTTGATCACTATCATGTTATGAAATAGCTTTGAAACACCTAAAATTCATTTATAAACCTTTAAGTAAGTGATATTATCAAAGAAACCTTAAAACCAACTTCAACACACCATTTTAACATGGAAATCACTCGCATATACATGGAATAGAGCAATAAAAAACATCAAATGATTATTTTATTTTTGTGAACATTTTTGGGACCAAATTTTCACATTTAAAAAAAAATTCAATGGACTCTCTTCAACTCTTGATGGCTTGGATAAATAAATCATTCTAATTACAACTCTATGGATAAGTTGAACAAGCTTATACATGTGACTGTAAGTAAAACTAAGAAAGAAGTTGAATATGGATAAAGACAAGGTTAAAAACTACCTAAATGATGACATGGTGAAACCAAAACAAGGAAGGAGGTGGAAATATGACTATGAAACCTTTGAAACACCATTTCCCTACTAAAATAAACCCCTACAATAAAAAAACACTTAGCAAACAAGAAACACTTTAGCTGAACTGCACATGGTGACACCTTCTTGAATCATGGACTATCTTACTCATCTAAAAATTATGAAAGATGAAAATAAGAATGGAGACAATATGATAAGGAAGTCAACATCCTTTGGATCCCACCTCAATAACTAGTTCATACATAATTTCTTAGAATGAAGTAAAACCTATAGGGTGCATAAAATAGTTAGTAAAATAATACAGTCAACTTGATAGAAATGGTTCATAAATAAAATTTGATTAATATTTTAAATCTTTCTATAAAAAAGGTATTTTAGTATACTATCATCTACCAAAAGCATTTGTCCTTAAACTTCATGAATTATCCATACCAAGTACAAACCTATAAGCCACTTTTGCTTGCCAAGAAGGGTTGAAAATAACTAGAATGGTTTTGAGCAATAAATGGAACTTATAGATTAAAAAATGTGTAATTGAACATGGGAATTCTGAATATGGATTGCTTGACCATTTACCACGTGGAACACTTCTCAAGGAGGTTGTACAAGTGTCAAATTTAACTTTTCCATAACAAAAACTACATTTTTTGAATAACTTACTAGTTTTTAGTTGGTTTCAGTTATTTAAGACCTCTTAAAACACATTTCATGTGACATAACGCTTTTACACCTTCATATTTCCCAATAAACCTATACAAGGCATTAAATGTACATTTTTACCCCTAAAATGACTCAAAATGACATGTTGGCTAATGAAATTTATGACCAAGGCTAATATACCATTTAATAACATTAAATTACCTATGAAACACCTCACAAGAATATATTATACCCCCAAAACATCTAAAAAGCCATGTTTTTACCTAGGGGTACCCTGATTTGACCTAAAAGTCAAATTTGGTCAACAATAACAATAGAAGGTCATTTGATATAACTGTTAACTCCTAGTTGCTACAAGTTTACTTTTAGTTATTTCATGTAAACTTAAAAGCTATAACATGTAAACTTGTAGATAAATGTCTCAACTTGCATCATCTACATGTGCAGCCTAGACCAAAGCATAGAATAAACTTTCACTTTATTTTAGTAAACTATGTTTATGTCTATAACACATAATATTCGTTTATAAGTTTTATTCCTAATTTACAGAATAGATCCAATATTTATCTTTCATATTGTCTCAAGGGTGAATAAATTTCATTTTTTTCTCCTTTTTTAAGTTGGTTTATATCTACACAAGTATCATAGGTCCCTAAAATGCACTTTTAGCCATTACTTCCTCTTTCCTTCTTCAAATGTTTTCATCTCCAGTAACAACATATAACCTTTCACCCTCAATTCCTTATTTTTAAACACGTGATATTATCCTTATGGTAATTATATCATTTCATGATTATCTCTACATATAAGGGACCTATTATATCAATGTTTTGGAATTTAAATTAAAACTAAACATTCCCACAAATAAAATATCAAAAGCACTAGTGTAACCACACAACCTCTCTTCAACACTTTTGGAACAAAATTCACCAATATAATTTCTATCATGAGCTCTCAACTATCCTACATTTTTGAATTTCATCTAATTTATGACCCCTAACAAAGGATCTATAGAAAAATACCATTAGCCAACCATAAAAAATAATACTATTAGTCAAACCAATGTGATGGACTAGGTACTTATGTTAGGAATTTATAATAATGTATATTATTCTTATAATTTATTTTATATGTCTATCAGTTATGACTATTATGTGTAAATTTATGAGTATTTATTTATAAATACACTTTCTCTAAAGTTATTTACATTCTCTCCCACCTCATCCCAATGCCTTTCATCATTCAACATCATATTCCCCCATCATCACTTTTTATTTAGAACTCATTTTTATCACACCTCATTTTCCACATGCACATTAATATCCCATGAATTTCACTTGAGGGAAAATTAATCCTTTAAGTTGGAGGGGGGATATTTAATGACATTTTACACATGTACTGTTCAATGACATGTTCGACATAAAACACATCAAATAATGAAGGGCACATGATCCTAATGATATAATTACATTAACATAAGGATCAAAATATGTTATCACCTCATACTCATCCTTTCTAAAAGTGATATTATAATCATTACTAAAGGCATATGTTATTTTTTAACTAGGATGAAGCTACAAGAGTGACATAAACAACCAAATTAAGAAAACAAGTAAAATGGGAAGTGATATAGAGTGAATAAAACCCATGTACCATATAATATTACATAATATCTAAAGGTAGTGGACTTATTTTTTGATTCAATATTGATGGTATATGTGGAGAAACTAATAAGGTATGATTTATACATAGTGTTAGGCTCAATTTTTGACCCTCTCACAATGCAACTATCAAACTAGATGATTTAAAAGGACAAATGGAGTCTATAACAAATGGGATGAATGTATCTTAATTTTTAGGATTTTGTTGGGGATCTAAAGGCCAAAAAATTCTAGAATGTTTAGCTGGGTGAGAAATAACTATTATTATTTGAGGTTTAAGTAATCTTTTTACTTTAATTAAATTTTTATGATGTTGTGGGCTTCTTGAAACCATAGGTTCAATATTTTCTTTCATAATATGTGGTAATTATAATCTATTAAGTAGGACATATTATCGTACAAAATTTAAAAGAGAGGGAAAGGGTAAGGCAAAAAAGGGATGATTCTTTGAGTAAAATTGAACATTATAGTGCTTAGAAACAAAAATCATGGCTAGCTACAATTATATCACTAAGCATCAAGTTTAGATATTACATGACTTTAATAACTAAATGAGTAGGAATCAAAGGAAAGTTGTGAAACTATACTTCATAATCTCTATCAAAGAAAGAAAATACATAAGTCTATAACTATTTCACACAATTACTTAGTGAAATATTTAAAACAAATTTAATGAAAAATTAAAATCAATCAAACTAGGTACTACACAATCTGATTATATATTCACTTGCAAAACTAGCATTCAAATAAATTGTTAGCATATTACCTCTATTAGGTTAATATCCTCTAGTAAATAATCATGAAAAAAATAATAATAATGGTAGGTATAATCATGGAACAATTCTATTAGAGTTATAGTGTGAAAATAGTTGACCCTTTACAATGGAAACCACTATTACTTATATAGGAAAGGTAATCAAACCAATTACCTTGATGAATAAACAAAATTTTATGGCTTGTTTCCCAAAATTATATGTGGTAATTGATTATGTATTGGTTTCTTGAGATAACACATTAATAAAGATAAGAATAGGTCATGGCATAATTCCTAGATTATAAAAAGATTCAATATAAAAGATGATTCAATATCCAATGAATTTAAAGATCCAATGATCCAAAACCTACTTACATTTAATTATTTTTACATGTTCATCATCGATCTACATAGGAAAAGCCACATCATTGGAAAAAATTCAAATGATGAAATAGCTAGTTCATGATCTACTTTGTCCATTTATAATTCGATAGACCTATCTCCACAACAACAAAACCTCTTCTATATGCCATATTTTATTATTATATGTTGGCAACAGAGCAATATTATAATAATGAATCATTATAGTCTATAAATAGATGCCAGTTATGCATCCTTTTTTGATGAATTTATTTATGTATCTATTAATTGAGTCAATCTTACCTTGAACTATAAACAATCCTCTTGATTTTGCACTTTCTCTCTACCTAGATCTTTGTCATTACTTTTCTTTGATACTAATGTTCCCTTTCTAAATTAAATCTTAAAATATTCATTATAGGGTATTCAATGGATTCTATGTTATGGTTTGTCTAAGATGCTTGTTTCCCTACATATTGTGTTACTAAAAAAGCAAGCTCCAAATGGCAAGCTCCAAATGTTTCTATGTTGTCTCATTCTCCTATAACTTGTCTTCGAAATAATATCATCATTTTACACTTTCTATTTTCTAACTTTCCCATAAAATTTTATCTATATGCCATGGCCAATTATTCCATGGTTATGACATTTGTCAAAATATCACTTTTGGGGTGGTTTTTTGGCTTGACTCCTATGTATTTATGCATCCCATAAACTCTAAGTCCCTAATATTTTTCCACTTGGCATGATCTTGGGACCTTGGGGAGTCTTTGAATGTTGACTATTCTCTTGAGCTCCATGACCCATGTTTGCTTTGAATATTATTCCACATTTTGATTCCTATAATGGTTCCATGTAGCATCATCATGGAGGTTAGGTTATTTAGATCTTTAGTGATGGTATTATTTCTTCCACTAATTGAGTCCCTTAGATCATGCCATGTGGCATGATCTTGATACTTTAATATATTAACACTCGATTATTTTTGTACTCACCATTTTAAAATCTGAATACTTTAGATGCAACCATGTGTCACAATCACAGGACTTAAAATTTAAACTATCTTTTCACTTAGCATTTCCTTCCCTAATCTCCAAATACCTAAGATGTGAGTACATACCATAATCATATGAGTTTGAATTTATTTTACACTTAGCCATTTAAAAAAATCAATCTACTTTGATCAAATTAGATAATGCCAAATGTCATTTTTTTAGTTCTCATCTACCTTTGACACTTATCTTATTTTATAACAATTGATCTACTTATTTGTACTTTCGAGTGAGATCTAAATGATTGATATTAAAATGTGTCATCTCTATGTTGAGTCTTCAATTAGAGGCCTGTGTTATATGAAATAACCATCCAAGTCCTTAGATATTTGTGGTGATGTTATATGGTATCATCATGGACCTTCAAGCCTTAGGATGAATATAAACTTTGGATACACTTAGATCACTTAAGAACCTATCATATGGATGGTTTATGAAAGATTTAATCTCACAAAACCTTACACTATTGAACACCTCCCTCTAAGCTCTAGGTGTTTAATATCTAGCCACATGTTACAATGTCAAAATTTCAAGGTTCAAAATACTAAGCCTATTTTGAACAATCCACTTCTTAGAGACCAAAATGCTTGATATTTTGATATTTATAAAGGATCAATGGATTGGATGATTTTATAATATCTCTACAAACAAAGACAAGGAAAAATAATTTTGGGAAACCACTAGTAAATTAGTCGATGAAACCAACACAAATTCTTGATAAATAAACAAATGAAATCCCAATTTAAGTTAAGAAAATTCCCAAATATACTCATGAAATAATGAATTTTCCTAAGATAAATTTTAAAATACTTCAAAGAGACCTTGGCCACAACAAATTTGGCTAATAAAAATACACTATGAACTTAAGCAATCTGGTTTTAAAACCCAAAACAATAATTTTAAATAAAAATATGACCATTTAAATTATATTTTGAACTTGATATGTACAAATAATGGTCATAATTTAAATAAAATGGTTCAATAATGAATTCCAATGTTCAATGGAATAAACTATAATAATTGGCCCTTTAAAAGTTACTAAAACCCTAAAAATTTGTGTTCATGTTTAAATATTGAATGTTTAAAATAATTATCCAAATACATCATGGGTATCATAAGGTAGCATTATAACATTAATACAAATGTTTTATAAACAATGAAATACTTTGCATTGAGAATGGGAAAATTGGGATAATTTCTATTGATTAAAATATAAATAAGTATTGTCTAATCATTGTGAATAAGGGTCAACTAGATTTTGTTCAATTTCATAAAACATATTGGACACATGAGTTAAACCTTAAGATGAGAATCCAAATTAATAAATTTATACAATATTCCTAAATGTGATAATGTAAGCAAGCAATAATATAAAGAAGAAACAATTATATTAAAGTAAGAAGGTCCACATGTGAAATTTTGAGTAATGGGACATTTTGGACCAAAAAAAAAAATGGTGACTTCTATGGGGAGAATGTTGTTTAACATTAATAACCTAGAATATCAATATTCAAGCTTGAACAATAAAACAAAAAACAAAAAAAAAAATCCTTAGAAAAAACTATAAAGATGAAAACACTAAAGTCTAACTCAACATGTGACATATTAATCTCTAGATATTCTAAAGATCAGTAGTTTGTGTTGACGTGAACGATTCTTTTATATATCTTGAGTTCACATAGAAAAATTTAAGATTATCTAAAATAATCAAAAATTATAAGAAGGAAAAAGTTGGATATTTGCCTTGGTGGAATGGCATGGAAATTCCTTTACTTCTATCTAAGAAAATATATCCCCAATAGAGATACCTATGGTCCCACTCAAGTCCTTCATCCAATGCCAGCTAAGTTGGAAAGCATGAGTGGATATTTATTGAATCACCTTTTTAAGGAAATAGTTTGGATTTTTTATTTAATAGTTCAATTTTTTTCTTCTTTATTTCAAAAATATTTCATTTTTCAATCCAATTAGAATTAGGTACAAAGCCAAGGTATAATGATAGACTTAGAAAATTCATAACTATTAAGACAAATTTAAATCAATCTCATGTTTCCATTTTACTTAATATATGAAATTAAACATAATTTGATGGATTCAAAATAAAATTAAATGTTTCTAAAATTCAAATGATCTATTTTGAATCATAGGCCTTCAAAATTCTAAAAATGTAAAAATAAAATTGTAGTAATTTTTGAAACTTTCAAGGATCATAAATCACCTTCTAACTTATAAAATATAAATTATTCTCATACATTCATCAACCATTTTAAATTACCAACCCTTGAGAGTATAAGGACAAAACATTGCTTTAAAATACTATTCTTTTATTAAAATTAATTGCCATACAATACTAATTAGGATCAAATATTATTTATCCATGACCAAAGTATGAAAAATGTTTAATAAGCGAAGATCCAAAAATAAATAAAAATCCAATGGAGTACTCTATAAAATATTTACTTCTCATGATATAATAGATAATCCACTCTAATCAATATTAAAAATTACATGAAAAACACCACTAGATCTAGCAAAATAAACCAACTTACAACAAGTTTGGGGAAAAAAAAAGGAAAAAAATCAAAAAATAAACAAACCAAAAACAAAATAAAAACAAAAAAACCAAAATTAAACTAAACTAAGAAAGTGAGGAACTGATCTAAGAAAAAATAAAACTAAACTAAGAAAGAAACATAACTAAATTTAAGAAAACATGAAATTATATAAAAAATGTAAATATCATTAACCTCCTAACCTTAATTCTAAAGTTATAGTTGATAAAATAGTTGAGAAATAATGCTTCAAAATTTACCTATTGAATGGTAAGTGAAGGTCATTGCCTTTCAGGATTTTCAATCTAAATGCATTTTATCCTTACAGATCTAAAGCTTGATAATGCTTGATCTAAAGAAGACCAGAATTAGAATGTTGACCCTTCTTCTCATGGGATCTATCCCATAATAAAACCAATTTTGAAATAGGAAAACATTTGATTTGTGCTCTTTTATCAAACCATCTTTTCATAATAGATTGAGATGTACTAAAATTATGAAAGGCTTCTTCTCTTGTGTCTTATAAATGAATTAGGTATAATAGTCTAGACTGACTTGTATCATTTTATTCCATATAGTCATCAATGAATTAATATCTGGGTTTCTTAAGTTTCATTTAAAATATTGGATCCACAACATAAACTAGATAGAAATGTGAACTATTGAGACTCTTCTTATGTCTTGTTCGATCAACCCACAAAAGGTATTTGAGAAGAAAATGCCAACTACATGGATTATTTTCTACAAATTTCTTAATGGAAATAAATAAAAATTTATCTGTAGATTCATATAAACCATTTCCCCATGGGTAATAGTTTGATAATTACTTCAACTCAATTCCATTTTGATATGCCCACTTAGTCAATTAATCTTAATGAAAGGTAAGCCCATTATCACACAGAAGTTCTATTGGGCTGATAAATCTACTTGAAATTTATTTTTAGATAAATTTAATCACTTATTTAGTAGTAATATTATTTTTTGTTGTGCTTCAACCCACCTTATGCAATGGTCAGGGGATATAAGAATCAATTTATGAAAAACTTAAGAATTGGGATTTATGACTCTAATGAAGTCTAGACCCCATTGAAAAAAAGGACACTCCTAAATCACTAGCTAAAGAGTCATGCCATCATGAGTTTATCTCTTTGTGAGGATTTTAAAAGGATGATAAGACCTCACATGTGGAAGAGAATATTTAAATAAATTTGGCCAATAATAACCATATATTAAAATGTGTGAAGTCATGTTATTAAATAGATGGCCACTACCTAGTTTGTCATGAAAATAAAGCATGATATATTGTGCCTCTTCTTTTGTTAAATATCTTATGAATATCCCTTCATGATATTATGATATAATACAAATTTATTAAGCATGGAATGAGTAGCCTTTAATATTAATGCTATTTTCTATGTCATATCAAAACTTTATAGTGGAATACAATATAAAAAGTAGTGAATGATTGAATAATACCATGAGCTATGTTTGATTTTGGATTGGTTTACATTAACAACATCAATGCTAAGATCAACTTCAAAAATAAATTGTGACAAACCATGACCATGAACTAATTTTACAAGATTAACTTATATTTAATATTATTAAAGCTTTGAAACCCATCTTATTCTTCTTTATCCAAGATCATAATGTCCTAACATCAACTTAACAAACATATAAAGAACCATAGCATAGACCTCATTTTATAGAATGTAATGTGAAAATTTCTTTTCTGTCTTTACTAGTGCATAAGCTTGTTTACTTAACATAGGTTACTTTAACCCAAAACTTTTCAAATTGATACTAATGAAGCTATAATTTGTTATTTATACTCAGAATTATGTGGTAATATTAATGCAATTATATGATTATAGGTAAACTAATACATGTAATAATTCTTTGGAATGTTCTAGATTGACCAAAATAGGGGCTTATAAAATAGCATCCTTGATTTATTAAAAGGATTTAATTGAATTAGGAATCCACTCTAATTCGGATACCTATTTTAACAAAGCATTAAAAGGTTTAAATATTTATATAAGACCAAATATGAACTTATGAAAGAAATTTATCTTGCCAAAACAAGATTTTAGTTATTTATTACTATTTAGAAATTAAATTCTGAAAATGACATTAGCTTGATCAAGTTCAATTGGCATACCTTATTTTTTGATGAAACAACCAAGAAGGTTACCTTATATTTCACATAAAATATACAATTTAGAATTGAGTAAAATATCAAATTTATGGAAATTATCAAAAATATTTTGTAAGTGGTTCAAGTGGTATGATATTCATTTAGCAAAAAACTATTAACTAATCCATGTAAATGATAATGAAATTACCAATCAATCATTAAAATGTAATTTATACATATCTTTGGAAGGTGGCACCAACCTTGATCAAACAAAAAAGAATCATTTATAATAATTTTTTTTTCATTTTATGGTGTAAGTTGTTGTAGATATGTCAATTTTGTCAACCAAAATTTTATTTCAATGTAAAATCCATCTAATAAAGACATAATCTCAAAACCACTAAATTTTTGAATTAATTCATCTAGATATGGAAAATGATGGTTATCCTTATTTTCATGTCACTTCAAGTTCATAAAATCCACACAAAGATGAAATTATATTTTCTTATTTTTTACTAGCACTAGGTTAACCACCCAAGTTGAATAATGTACCAAAAATATTATGACAACTAATAATAGATTTTTAACTTCATTTTGGATAAGTGGTTCAATAAAATTATTGAATATTGTTTGGAACAATTTAAATGGTCTTTGATCATGATTCAAAAGGATATTATGTGTCATGATGTTGAGATCCAACACCTTTAGGTCTCTATATGTCTAGGCAATGACATATTTGTATTAGATCAACATTAATTTCAACAATTTCATCTCTTAACCATTGTATTAGGTCCTACAATGATATTTTGAGAATGACCAAGAATCCACATGTTAATATCTCAAAATTTGTGATTAGAAAAAATGGCCTCTTTAGGTCTAATTACATGAAATTCTAGATCAAATAACCTTTCCTATGAGATCATCCCCCTTATAATTTTATTGTATTTAAGATTCAACACTCCATAATCATCACATTACTTTTCATTAAAGTTGATCCTTTTATATTCATTAATTATGAATGTGTTGAAAGCTCTAAAATTGGAAAGGAAATCTATAATTAATGTATCATATTCAAACATTTAAAAAATATTTACATTGTCAAGTATAGAGGGACATGTGGTGTAGAACATATACCAAGTCTCACTCACCCTATGCCTTATCTGACTATAAAATTTAAAAATAAAAATGATTTAACACTTTTTGTACTATCTTAATGTAATGAAACTAGGATTAATTTGTCCACTTTATAGTTCTAATGGTCTTCAACATGATTATATGGTTTTATTTAACCCTCTTTGTCCACTCACTAACTCAAAAACACCTTTCAATGATTCTTGAAAACTCTGCCCTTTTATCAATCTCAATCCTTGTAGACCTATATAAGAAAAATTATTCATATAAAAAAATACAATCACTCATGGAAATCCAAGGGCTATTTCTTGTTTACCCTAACAAGTTACAGATGTGAATAAAATTCCATGGTCTAAGTCCCTTCCTAGATCTTCCTTCTTGCTTTTAGCCCTTTCTATTAGACTTCCTCAAGCCTAAAACACATGAAAATCAATATAATCAATACAATAAGATCCATACATCTCTATAAATGTGTTATTCACTTTAATCACATTGTATATGACTAATTTCAAAATTTTATGCATTTTTAATGGTTGGTTAAAAAGTTATAGATCAAACCCTAGATTAGGGATTTCTTATCTCAGTCACATACTAAGAGCTACTAAAATCCACTGTAGATGTTTTTAGAAGTTTCAACGACTTAAATAAGGTTCACTAGATATGTATTTACCTCAAGCAACTAATCCAAAAAAAATATTCTACTTTCCCATTTACTGTCATTATTTTCCAACTCAATATATGCTTTCAAAAGAATCTTAAACAAGAAAAGCATGTTAGTGAGATGGGAAATATTTAGTAGGCTCATAAACAAGATGGATATGAAGGAGTGATAAATCAATAAGATGAGATATGAAATGAGGGTATGAATCCCATGGATATATAGGAGATTGAGCATAGTCAAGATGCTACTGATGAAAAATAATAAATCCAAAGTGTACATATGTATGAAGTATGCAAAGAATAAGAAGTGGTGAATGAAGTGGAATGGGTAGCACAAGGAGAATTGGTGAAGGATAGAGAGTAATGTATAATTTTAGTAGTGATGAATTATAAAGATAAGGAGAATATGCATTAGTTTGTAGAAGAAGAATATTGGTATACACTTGCCAAGAAAGAAGGAGATAACAGTAACTATATTTTGCTTAACATTATTGTTTCATGTGTAGGTATGAAGATGAAGTAGAAAATGCCTAAATGTGGGTATCAAGAGAATTGTTACCTATATTAGAGGAAAGTGGAATTAAAAACCTTTAGTGAAGAGGTTCATTACATTTAGGCAGTAACATATGCCAAGTGAAACATTAAGAAATTATGGCAAAGCTTTCTCAACTTGGTAGTATGATGTAGGGGCATCTTATAAGGACCTCAAAAGTTATTTAATTTTGTCTTAGGTTGGTATAATAGGTGTTTATAGGTGTTATAGGTTACTATTAGTCCATAGGTGATGCCTAGATGGTCTCAAATAGCATAGAGTTCAAATTCTACCTTTTCCTACCAAAAGTTCCTTTTTGAAAATGTGAATGATTATAAACATTTGAAAGGACTGCTATGCATTTTGAGAGGTTGTAAATATGTCACAAACATTTAAAGGTGATTTATACCCTATATAAGTTTCATAACATGATCATGAGTCAAATTCATGGTACAATGTAGTCATCTTATGTGAAATCATGAAAAATGCAAAGTAACCAAGAGACCATTCGATGGGACAGTTGAAAAAGAAGTAGTTATGCATTTTTGTAGGCATATATGAGTTAGTTCTGGTTTGTTCAGATAGATTTTCCATTAAAGTATAGGAATGGATAAAAATTAATGTAATGATAAATTGGTATAAAGGGGAGTTAATAGTGGAAAATACTTATTTTTTAAGAAACAAAAGAATAAAGACCTCTGTAGTAAGGTCTTTTCTTATGTAGCTAACTACATGTGTTTATTTTATAAAGGAATGGTAATGAAATTATTTTCAAGAATTTTTTGTATTTTTTTTGGAGGGGAACTTTATGGAGGTAAGATATTCATTTATTTATGAGTTATTTGTTGGTGTTATAAACTGTATCTTGTTGATATAGAATCAAATGTCATTTGATAATGATTAAGTATTTTTATTGAGAGGCTAATAAACATGTTTAGTATTAATTTTTGTATGGCATAATAATCAAGTTACTTGGTAAATATACATATTTACAAACATGTTTATAGACCCATGTGTTGGGTCGATGTATTTGTCAATTGACTGTGTGTTGTGATGTTGGTATTTAACAAAGATTCCAAATATTCTTATAGACCCTCATGGTTGTTGGGGATCATAAGTTTCAATAAATAATATTTAAAACATATAAAACTCAGATAGATATGAAGAAACCCCTATTTCATGTAATGGCATAATGTTATAGAGGATAGTGGGTTGATTTCTTGAGAAGACAAGGTCCAAGATTTGAGTCACTATGCTAAAGAATGTTTTTGAAAAGCTTATGTGAGTCCATTGGAAGTTGACAGAGCCTTTGGTATGATAAATAATGTGACATAAGGTTGTAAAATATGGTATAGACATGTAATGGTCATTTTAGTTAAATAATGAATCATGTATTGAGTTGAGAAACCATGATAGTAGATGGGAAAGTAGAATTAAAAAAATTGGATTAGTTGATTAAGGTAAATATAGATGTAGTGAACCTAATTTAAGTCTTTGAAACTTCTCAAAATGTCTATATTGGAATTTAGTAGCTCTCATTCTAGACTGACACAAGAAAGCCATAATATAGGGTTTGATCCATAACTTTTTAACCAACTGTTCAAAATGCATAAAATTTTGTAATTTGGTCATATACAATGTGATTAAATTAAATAATTTTTTTTTAGAGATTTAAAAATCATATTTCATGGATTATAGTGACTATCATGTGTTTTAGGTTGAGTAGGCCTAATAAAAAGTGTTAGAAGCAAGAAGGAAGGTCTAATAAGGGAATTAGACCAAAAAATTTTACTCATAATTGTAAATTATTAGGGTAAAAAATAAATAACCCTTTTATTGCAATGAGTGATTTTATTTTGTTTTTAATAAGCATTGTTGCTAATATTAGGTTTATAAGAACTAAGATTGATAAAAGGGTAGACTAGTCAAGAATCATTGAAAAGTGTTTGTGAGTTAGTGAGTGGACAAAGATGGTTAAATAAAACCATATAACCATGTTGAAGACCATTTAAACCATAAGGTGGACAAATGAATCCTAGTTTAATTACATGACCATAGTATAAGAAGTGAACCTTAACAAGAAGTGTTAAATAATTATTATTTTTGAAGTGTATAGTCAGATAAGGCATAGGGTGAGTGAGACTTGGTATATGCTCTACATTAACATGAAATTAATTCCATGTATATTCTTGTAAATAAATATTGTCAAATAGCATGAGGTTAGTAGTGGAAATATATAGTGAATATTCCATGGCATTTTCAATTATAGGAGAAATAAAGATGTTAAAGTCATTGAATGATTCAATTATATCCCAATATATATGTTTATACCTTTCAAAATAAGAGATTTTGTACTAAAACATATTTCTTATGCAATTTATGATTAATTTAGAGGCACCATAAATTTTCAATAGATGGACATCATACTTGATTGTAAACTATCATCCTAGAATTAATGCTTCATAGTTTTCCATGTTATTTGTGAAAGGGATTTACAATCTATATGCTACTACATGATTTTTATTATATGGGTCAACAAGTACAATACTTTATCCAAATATTTGTTTAAAATCATGTTATATCAAAATATTGGGACCATAAGCCTAAATTTTGATCATGTTTAAGATTTTCTTCTTTGTTGGTTTGGTAATCAATGTATAGACACTTTCATGTATATAATTAAAATTGGTCTATGAATTGACAATGTTTTACTTTGTTATCATCAACTTCTTGTGTGGTTCTCTATCAATTCTAATTTTATTTTCCACTTGTATACACAATATTTTCAAACTTTATCAATTATTGATTCTTTCTCTCTTGTAGGAAACTATTGAGTCTCAATTTTTCTAAGCACATTCCTTAAAAGTTACACCAAGAAAGGGGTGGGAATACCATTGGTGCGTCACTTGACTTTTTTACCTTATAACACCACTTGATATCAACACAACCATCTCTTAGACACTTCCAAAAGCCTTGTCTCCTCTATTACACACTCTTTCAAGATTTCACCACCTTGCGTAGCCCCTTCCTAAGCCTAAAACCCTTTTTGATGGTTTAAATTACACTATTGTCCACATTGACCCTTTATTCAAATTGAAAAAAAATGTTAAGGTTCTAGTTTGACTCCTAACCGACCTAGACTAGGACATAATTTATTTCTAGCTAATCATAATATAGAGTCAATTGGGCTTACCTCTTCAATATAATTTTTGAAAAGGTTGAAGGTTAGATTAAATTATATATACACATTCAGTTCACCATTTCTTAGAGAAGATAAGAATAATAATAATAATAATATTTTGCATCTAGTTATCCACCATTATACTTGAGGAGCATTTCTTAGGATTTCAATACTTTATTTGGAGATATAGATCTTATCTTGTGGAGAAGTCTTTTGGATGCATAGAAAAGTTGTGTATCCTAGAGATAAATTGTCCTTATTATCCTTACATACCAAAAAAACTATTCCAAATAACCTTGGAAATGTGAGAGATTAACGCTCAACAGGTTCATATTCAAAGGTAAGTATTCCTAAATTTGTTCTTCCTTTATAAGAGTAGATAGACTTACATTTGTACTTCTCTCCCATGTATTAAGATTACATTGACATGAGTATATATCTTTTGTGCATTTTTATTTTTTATGTTTACTACCCCCACGATGTGCCACATGCTTTTGTGAGCACTATATTAAACTTTAATTTACATGTCATTTACTTTGTGAATATGAAAACATAGGCCCTAGCTACGTTTATTGCATAGTGTTTCTTCACTAGAGGCTTTGTAATATTTTCTAGTGATTTTATTTTGGTAAGAGATCCCTTTGTTAGGTATAGCAGATCCATATTGGTCATGACCTCGAATATCTAATGTATCAATAATCAAAAGTGTAAGTAGGATTTATCTTCTCCAAGATAGGATTGATTAATAGATCAATTGCATTTTCCTTTGTATACATTTTGGTAAACCTGACATGAAATCAAACCATTGTAGGTTTTATTTCATTTATTTATTTTATCATTATATTATGTATTTATATTTTTGTAGTAATGTATCAAACCATTTTATATAGCTATAATAGTTTGTACATAGGTTTAACACATAGTCACTTCAAAATGACTTTGTTCTATCTATGGTCTTATCTAAATATAGGTAACTAGATTGATTGGTTCAACACAATTCTCTTTATTAATTCTATATTTTCATAAATATTCAAACTAGTCAAATCTATTCATAGTTATCCTCTATTAGCATACATGTTTGCAAACATAGTCAATCCAATCAACTCTATTCATAAATTATTTTCAGCACATAGGTTTTACAATCTCTATTGAACCAATCAACTCTGTTAGCAAAATTTTTAAATCGACATTTGAACATTATAACATAGAATATTGCAATATAAACATCTTCCAACCCACTAAAATTCATTCTTACTCTCTATCATTTAATTTTTTATTTTTATATATTATTTTTCATAAGTATTTAGTCTATAAAACTATAACCTTATATCCAATTGGGTTGACTAGCTCGACATAGTTCTATAGCCTATATTATATATAGAAGACATAGTCAACCTATTTGACTATGCTCTTCCAAATCTTGCTTTGGTAGAATAGTAGCAACTCAGTCAACTTTGTTATTCACTATTTTCAAAAAGTTTCACTTGAACTAACTTCTTATTTTTTCACAATCAAGGAATTAACCTCTTTTTACTAGTAATTAATTCACCTTTCCTTTTAGTTATTTGCATTCATATAGTAATAAACATAGATTAATTAGGTGTTTTTTAAATTAATAATTTAGTCAAACTTTTTTTCTCTTTTGTACACACTTCCAAATCACTTTACATACAAAAATAATTAAACATTTCTCTTCGCACAGTCTACCTACTTGGATTTCATCATCAAGGGGGAAACTAACTTGGTTTTTGGGCCAAGTATAAACATATAGTTGATGGTATATATTGGCAAAGCACCTAAAACCCTTATCATTGTAGGATTGTGAAGTGAGAGGGTATTCCCCAATACCAATCTAGTACCATCACCAATATGCATCCCTTTCATCCTAAACCTCCTTAAACTAGCCTTAGATTGCTTTCTAGTTCCTCATTATAGACAACTTCTCAATCACATTAAAATTAAAATTTGTTATAAATTAATAAAACTTAAGGATGAACCATTAGTTATATTTTAATTTCAAGATATTTCCTACTCTTTGATCATTGTATGTTGAATTTCAAAACTTGCATTAGACAACATTAGTACATAATTTGTGCTATGTGTTTAATTAGATTAGTCATATTGATCAAATTACTTATGTGTTTAAATTTATTTGATTAAATATTATCTTTCAAAACCTTTCTCTATTTTAGAACATTGTTTTTTTATTCACATAGTCTCTTAAAGACTATTAAGCCTATCTTCCTATAGTATATAGTCAACATATATGACTATGTCTCTTTAATTCCTATTCAACCCCTTGTCTAAGTAGTAAAAATTTGACTTATCTGGCTATGTCTTTTTATTTCTTGTTTTGATCCATGTTTATTAGTATGCAATTGACATGTATTATTGTGTTATATTTTTCTCTATTATATTCCTTAGATTATAGAACATAGTTAATCAGTTTAATTTTGTATCCTATTTACTAATTTTGTTTTTCAACACTTCTTTAGCCTCTTTTTCTCACCATAAATTTACTAATTAAAGATAATATAGAGTTGAATACAACATACATGATGATTCTTACTAATCCTAATAGGTTTCCCCTAAAACAACTTATGGCTTCAACTTTAGATGAAAAAATATGCATATTTCCACTTACACTACCAATTATGATACTCCTCTTTATTCATCATCCATTCATAACCCTCTATTATCATTAGAGTATGAGTCTAAATTAGATCACACACCTAAAATTTTCTTTTTTTAAAACAAATTTCCTCAACATAGAGGAAAGGACCCTCTAACTATCTATAAATTGATGATAGGTACTCAAATAGAAGAACCTCATTCACATTCCCATGCATTCTCTCATATATTTTGGGGTGACACTTTATTTGCTTCTAAACCTTTCCCTTTTATTTTTATTCCTTCTCATACCATGATATCTTTTTATATGATATCTTCAACCTCCATGCCAAGTTCTCCACTAACATGGAAGGTTCAACATCTAGTGGGAATTTTCCAAAGACCCTTATCAATCATTCCACTAGTTCATCATTTGATACTGATGTTAATCATGTCACTAGTGCTTCCTTTTCTTCAAATACTAACTCTTCCACTAGTGCATCTTATTCCACACATGTCGATCATGCTAAAAATGCTTATTTTAATACCAATTATTCTCACATCAATAGTGTCATGCATGCCACTAACCATAGTGAAACCCAAAAAAATAATACTAATACCAGTTCTTTACATGTTTTGCATACTAATCAAAATACTACCAAGCATCATCAAATATTGTTAAAAACACTCAATCAAATAAACACTTTTCAAACTAATAACATAAATAAAATAATGTAAATATAAAATCATCTCATTCACCTTCAAAATCAACCTTAACAAGATTCATGTGGAATGTAAAATCCAAATTCCCCCCTCAACCCCCTTCATGATTCCCATGGTGACCTCGTTCATCAACCACCCCTCATTAATAAATTGATCAAACATATCCAAAATGAACCTATTATACATCAAATTTCTAATATCAACATATGAGGTATCAAATCTACCATCATCTATAATGGGTCTACTTATCCCACATTACTTTTAAAAACCTTTGGTAATCTCTATAAACATTGGGTCAAACTTAATACCTTTGTTAATACAAAATTATTAGTTTAAACACTCTCCATAGATGTTTTAGATTGGTATACTCAACTCAAATCCCATTATATCAATAGTTTGAAAGATATGGTTATCTACCTAGTATAAGAGTTTCAAACTAATTATCTCCCTAAGAATACCTTATCTCACTTCATCATTTGTACGAAAATTGAAATGAAAAAACACAATATTTCATCAAATGATGGAATAACTTGTCTAATAAATGTTATCATAACATGGAAGATGATAACATAAATCATCTATTCTCTAATTCTCTCTACCCCAAGTTGAAATATTAGGTTAGGACTCTCTTTCTAAGAACTATGGATGAATCCCTCAACCAAGATAAATTCCAATATTTTCTCATCTAATAATTTGATCCATCCTAACCTCCCATGGGAGCTTGCATGATCATTAAAAATAAAAACTATCATGATACCAAAAATGGTGTCATCAATAATTATGACACTATTCAAAACATTCAAGCCATTTCTGCCAACAATATTGTGGAACATGATCCCCTCCAAACAACACCCCTAATCCTACATTTTCCCAAGAAAACAACATTATTGTCCATAAACCATTATCCTTATCCAAGCTTCAAAAGTCTCTTCCTAGGCCTCTACCATGAGATTTTAACCTCATTCATCCTATGAAATTATGGTATGATTTGAACAAATTTTGTTGGTCTCATGCAATTTGGGGCCACTCTCATGAGAGTTGTAGACAAATATGTAATCTAGATATGGATTTTATTCTTGGCCTAAAATTTGATCATGAATCACTCATTCATAAGTGCCAAAAAGTATATGACTTAGCCTTTAAAGGTCATGAAACATAAATAAAAAATCAAGATTTAAACCAAGATAATCTTCATCTTTCCATATACAAGGATCCTCTCCATAATCATCAAGATATCAAAGAAAATCTTAATCCATTCAAAAATAATGTTGAAATTCTTATAGACATCACTATTGAATAAATTGTGGTAAATATGACTAATGGGAAAAGGGTAGTTGTTTTTATTTATTTTAATCCAACCCACATGCACCAAACCTCACAAACATTTTAAATCATTAAGGACTCTTCCCTATCTCATATAATGAAGTTGAGGCAAGAGGATCTTATATATTTCCAAGAACCACTTCCAACATATCAACTAGATAATACCTCTCACACTATCTCTACCATTCCCACATCTACACACATTAACAACATTCCCAAACCTTAAAATAGTATTTATTCAACTCAATTACAAGAAATACCTAAATAAACTATCCAACCATCTTAAGGAAATCAACCTATTTGTTCTTCATCTAAACCAGCTACATCTTACCAACACAAAATTAACTACACTTCCAATCCTTCTTCCAATATTTCTTACAACATTATGCACCTTTATCTATCAATCACCCCATGGGTTATGATGAATGGGAGCCCATATAAGAATTTTCTCATCTCCCATATCAAATACCTTTTCTTTAACTAATGTAAAATTCCCCTATCATCACATCCATCTGATGCAATTATTATTTGAAATGAACATCCGTCATCCTCCCCTAGGAGGATTCAAAGCCACCTTATTTGGGTCTAAAGATAATACATTATAAAAATGAGAATAGATGACCATACATTTTGATTAAATAATGAAAACTTCTATTTCCATTAAATTTCCTATCACTTCAATGATTCCATATGAGATTCTACTTCATGTAGATGATCCTCCACTATATATTAGCATTAAAATCAATGATATCCAAGTTAAGTATGATTTAATTGATGAGGGTTATAGTACTTGTATCACCTCACTTGATTTAATTAAAAATCTTGGATACTTTTATTGTAATCTCAATTCCATATGTAATACATGTCAAGGTTATGATAACATCCAAATTCCTCTTTCAGGTTGTGTATATATTCCTATTACTATCCCTAGTATCACCATTTGTATGAAAGTTATGCTATCTAACTTCCCATTTCTTATAATATCTTGATTAGAAGATATTTGACTCATCATATAAGGGTCATCACCTCATCTACGTGCCAATGTGTCAAATTTACCCATAATGGTCTTATCTATAAGATTTAAGGATATAAAAACCATTGTAATTTTGAATAATTCTAAGAATGTGGTATCTTTAAAATTATAACCCTTGAACCCTTACCCAGTATACCATTTAAGGAATCTCAATTTTTCAATTATCTTATAAATTTCACCAAAGGTTATCATAGTCACCTCAAACTCATCGAGAACATACCACCTAGCCTCATATATTTTGATGATGATGAGCTGAATGAGATCAGTCATATGATCAAAAACTCATATCTATCCCCTCATCTGATTACCCAGATTATATCATCCTTGAATTCATGATCATGTCAACCACGTATCGATGAAATATATGTGGTCTTAACCAAGACTATACATTCTATTAATCATGCAAATTATCATGAAAATATCATACCTACCTATACCTTTGACCTGCATACACCCAATTATGATAATGGTTATACTTTAGATGATCCATTTCTATGAAGAATTATCTAGGATAGAGATTTTGAGATTCTTTGGTATCATACTTATTTATTTCAATATTTTCATTCATCTTATTATGTTCCTTCTTTCATAGTACCTAACTCTACTATTATTCCTTTTTTCATAGGGTAGAGTTGGAATGATCACATGTTACACCTCTAGTTTCAATAGATCCTCTTAGAAGTATGCTCATGTATCATTCTATGAATGATCTTTATCATTTTTCTAAGTACTAATATCCTTATAATTTTATTTCCCTAGATATTTCAGATACTTCTCTTTAGCCTTCTACACATCTTACTTCACCCTCAACTAAGCCTAGTCTAATTCCTACTACCATTATACCTTTATCTGAGACTCATCATGTATATAATTTTGATTTACATTTATATGACCCTATCCTAGTCTCTACACTAGCCCTACCTTACTTACATAATGGCCTCCTTCCTTTACTAAAACTTGCTCACCCACACACCCAATGGGTTGATCAACTTTAATATGGTATTTACAAAGTTACTAGTCATTAGAATAGAGAATTCCAATTATATTAGCCTTACCTAACTTCTAATTCTACCTCTTCCATTAGTAAACACCTAATTTCTATTAACAAGTGTATTTATTTCTTCCATGGCACATATAATAATTCTTCCACCCACTATTAAAAGCTTTGACAATATATTGACACATTTCATCCTACCCTTCCCCATCCCAAATAAAATGCTATACCTCTTCCAAATTTATTACCTAAGTATATCCCTAAATATAGGGAGGTATTTTATCTTTGGCACTAACACAGTACCCATTTAACTAATCATTCTCCTATTCTCTAGTAGTATCTTCATGATCACCTTATGATAATTCTCACACTCGTTATTTCTACATTCACAAGTGACCCACATAATAAATATCATCCTTATTACCCTATAGTTCTTTCCCCACATATGGCTCCTTCTCCACTAGTGGTACCACCTTCTTATCCTATAATACAATTCTTATTTTAGCATCTATTCCCCTCATTAGGTATTCTATGCAAGAGAACCCTCATGATCATGATTTTTTAACTATGACTACATTTGTTTCTGAGATATTTGGAGAGAGATCATTTAACAACTTATCATGAAGGTAGATGAGGCTCTAGCTGCCATTAGGATCCAACTTCACATATATATTTCAAACATCAAGGATAATATTTATGGACAAATTTATCAGTATTTGGAAACATAACATGGTTTTGTTTCAGTTTATTCTTAATTATGATTTTATATTATACTTGTGATCCACTTTTATATATCTTATATCATTTGAATATGTGTCAAATTTGGTTTCACTTATCTATTTCACATGGATATTTATATTATGCATAA
This sequence comes from Torreya grandis, assembly GCA_037957365.1. NCBI lineage: Eukaryota > Viridiplantae > Streptophyta > Pinopsida > Cupressales > Taxaceae > Torreya > Torreya grandis. Next base: position 74,274 of record JARHVA010010836.1, read on the forward strand.
TGTGTTGTATATGTTTTCATTTTGTTTCATATTCTCTTATGGCTTCTTTTCATTCATTCCATGATTACAAGCCTATATTTATGAGATCATTTATTTTATGGATGTATTTTTATTTGATAATGATTTCTTACTACCTTATCTCAACAACTCATAATTATTATTGTTACTTGGTTAAACAAACCTTACTCTAATTAGTAAATATTTTTTACCATGATATTTTTTAGTAAACAAGACATCTCATTGTAATCATGTCTTAATAATCCACTTTGGACCTCCTTTTATTACCTTATCTCCTTTTGCATATTAAACATACACATGGTTGAATCTTGAGATAACATATTGGTTCATAGGTAAGCCTAAATAATTAGTCATTCATATCATTGGATACTTAACTTCCTTTAACCAAAATCTAAATCTCATTCATGTGTATCACTTATATCACTCATGAAAGTTATTCCAAATCCACATGGTTGAGGAATCATAAAATCCATAAAATTATAAAAGAAAAATCATTTAAACAAAAGGTAATGATATAAAATTCAACATACAGATTTAAAAAGTGAAATCACACTAAAATATGTGATTCATAACACATATCCTTTTTATAATTGAATATCAAACTCCATATTTTGCCTCATGATAGAGTCGAGATCTACTAGGGTGTGGTAGGCCAGTAGATTAGTAAAGGAGAATTAAAAAAATATTTTAGTGCTACCTAATTTTTAACACAAGTACCCAATGTTCACAATTAATTGATGACTTTATAAGAGGTCCTAAAGAATGAGGAACATGTTGTGGAAGGTAGGTACATATTTATTTTCTTTTTAATATAACCAACATGATTTTATCTTAGTATCTCACTTATTTTACTATACAACTTTATGATTATTGTGAACATCCATCCTTTGTATTTTGATGGTCACTAGGCTCTTAGTGTCTTTATTTTGTACATAGTATGCTTTATTTTTCCTAAGGTCTTCTCATAGGCACCCATGTCATGATTTTTATATTACCTCTTTTATTTATAACATTCATAATATTTCCCCTTGATAAATAATATTTTGTTAACTGATCATTCCCCCTATGGTTTCCATTTGTGAGTTGCAATGTAAGACCATGGATAGGACCAAGCCTAATTCACAAATTACCACATTAAAACCATATTTTAAAATCATTCCCACTATTTCTTACACCTAATTGGTGTTCCCTTTGTGATTTTTACTGTAATACCATGGATAGGATCAAACCCTCCTCAAAATGTATTTCAATACCCAAGTCTCAAGGAAATTACATGTGTCAAATTTGAGATAAGTGGTGTTCAATTATGAGTTACACATCATCAACATGATTCCCATGTTTATTTAGTATGTTTTATGCTCACTTCATTTATTTTTCACTTTTATTTTTTGATTGCATGTATGATTACCACCATTTTATTAAAATTCTCATAATTCCTATCTTGAATTAGTGTGATCAATTTAATTTCATTTTATAGTTTTATCTTTCTTTTTATACTTCCTAACATGATTTAGTATGATTGATTGACTTAAATGTTTTGTTTTTATACCATCGGATTTTCATGTACCTTCCATTTTATTAACAAAATTTTTATACTTCCAAACGTGATATAGTGTGAGTTTTATTTGTTTTAATTTGGTGCAAATCTATTTTACATGATTTGAAAAAAAATATTATTATTTTTACCATCTTTGGATAATTATATTTAGTCATATTTTGTTATCACACATTTCCCATCATGATAAAGTGTGTAGTACAATTGTTTTTGTATTACTTATACTTTTCCAAGTCATTTTTTTTCTTTTTATTTTTAACCATGTACGTGTATCACAAAATTCTAGAAATGAAAACACATAATAAATTTACCATAGCATATACAATAAAATCTAAATACATGTTCTAAAAATAAATGTATGCATCCATCCAAATCCACATCCAAGTATAACTCATGAGATCAAAATGCCAATATATATATATATATATATATATATATATATATATATATAATTTGATATAAAATGAAAATACAATAGCTCCAAATCTAATGGTGGGCTCTATCATGTCTATACTATGTCCTAGCCACACTACTCATATATGCCTATGACTATGCCCTTTGAATAGTGCACTATAAAAAGGCAATTTAGGTTCTCAATCCATATACATATCCCTATATATTAGCCACCTAAGAATGTACCTATTTGAGGTAGATGGTAGTCACATGTGTGCAACTATCTCTTATGACAAGGCCTACTAGGTATGTGCCTCTCCGACTCTAACCCTTGCCATTGCCTATAACCCATTATCATGTGACTATAGTTACCTCATGGCCTCTCCCACTAGTATAAATTAGGACATCTATATAGGGTAGATAGGGCCACATGATCATCTAATGTGGTGGGGTTTTATGGTGTTAGCACCTCATCCAATAGTTCATTATGTGCATCCATAACTAGGGCTCCCCGTATGATCTCCTTTATCACAAGATCTATAAAATTAAAACTAAATAGGCATTAGATAACATATATCTCAAAAATAATCTATATACCATAATCATAATGTAACTAGTATCCTATATCAAAAATTTATATCAAAATTAAAACATTTCTCACCAGTGCTAGTGTCACCAATCATGGTCTCCCCATCCTCTCACTCATCAAACACCTCAATTTTTATTCACCTTTACACTAGTGAAAACACATTAGTAACCACTCAAACATGTTGAAATACTCTCCTAAATGTGCCTATATGGACCAACTATGTTCTAGAGTGGTTATTTGTTCCACTTATATAACAGATTCTACCTATGTCTCCTCACATAGACTATGTTTCTATCTTTAATGAGGCTATAGTGGCTTATTTTACATATAATATGGTGCATTTTATGCCCTTTCATCCATATCCATCACCTCTCCACTTATTTTCTCCATTGCCACCTATTTTCATGTTTGACCAATTTATGGTCTATCACATTGAGGCTTGATCATCGGTATCTCCATAGGCACCCCTCCAACTCCCCTCCCTATGTAATATTTAACATGTCGTGCCTAATAATTAGGAAAACCTAAAGGGGCCACCAATTTTTGGAGTAAAAACTATCTAGGTAAGAATGCCACTAAATGTATCTCTACCCATGACATGTAGTGGCCCATGATCCACATCCATGCCAACCCTATCACAATAGTTGACTAACTAGGCCATATAGAAACTATGTGAATATAGGGATGCCACATGGTATCCACTCATGTGATCATATTTAATGTTATCACATGGTTCATGGCCCATTCTACATGGTCCTCTGTCTAACTAAAGAGCTAAGGTAACCTATCATTGAATGCATGGGATAACCCAATTGATTAATACATGGGGACCGTATCATATATCCATGCACTCAATTAAAAAAATTCTCATGTTCCTCTACCTTATTGAAAACATTACATACATATCATGCATGAGCTAGACCTAGATGACACCCCCAAAATCATAGAGTGCTCTTTGGTCTAATATGGACTAATACAAGGCTATTAAATATAGTGGTACCTTATTGTTTGACTTGTGACACAACACTCAAGTTGTTATAATCACCACCATATAGATGTTTGGAATAGACATAATATAAATTTCAAACAAACTCACCCTCAACCTAGGATGAATCATATCTAAGCATGTATCCCACTGGGATAATGCTCATCTTTTATCCTCAACCTCTAGTGTATTAGTAATCACTAGTGTCAATCTTATCATAAGTCCAAGCAATGTATAGATGTATTCAAGAGTGATACCCACCTTAATAGTTTCCTCATCTACCTCCAATTAGAAAGTGTAGTTAAACTATTCCTATTTTCTTAAGAACACAACAATGAGATCAACACTCAAAGGGATCCATCTCATCTCTAGAATGCTACCAAAACCTAAGGTGATAATTTGATCTCTATCAACATCTATAAAATTATCTATAAAATATGTTAACCATGATGCATTTAATAAGCACCAATATCTCTAGAATATCTATAAAATATTAAACAATAAAGGATATATTAGATCTCAATGTCATAAACAATTATAATGCATTCTTCAAAATTTACAAATTAACTACTTCATCAGTTGGTTTGATTTAGTTTCTTATTTTTAATAATTTTTCTACACAATCATATTATTTGATACTAAATTAGCCTTATACCCATCCTATTATACATAATAAACCCATATAATACTCAATGAACCCTTGTTATTTCCAACTAAATTGACATATTTGATACTAAATTGGCTCTTTTTCAACTCTAGCATACTACATCATCCCTCTAGTATATAGTCAACACTCTTTAACAAACTATATTGGCACTCTTCTACCAACTACATCAAATATAAGGTACATAGTTAACCATATTTTCATGTTAGACTATATTGTCCCACTACTACATAATTGACCACCTTTAACAATACTATGTTGGCCCACTACTTCAGAGTCTGACCCCCTATCTTCTACTCAGCTTACAAACTAATTCAACTAGGTTGACTCTATTATTTCATTTTGGTGACTTTTTGACCATTTACCATAAATGTCTTAGGCATTTATTGGTATGACTTCTTCCTACCTAGTACCCTATTCTACCCTTAGTCTACCTAAAACTTTCCTAGGGTTAGTTTCATTGTTTATATTTTTTTAACCAATCAATTATCTGTATATTACTAAATTTCAAATAAAATTACTAAAAATAATTAAAATTCATTATTTCTTACATGTGCTAAACTCATTGCATCCACTAGGTGTTCTCCCCATATCATCTAACATCTCCTCACCCTGATGGTTCTCTACTCTCAAATTGGGTGTCTTAGAGCTCTATTTTCTCAGAATAGTAAAAATAAAAAATGAATTATTTTTCACCCTATTTATAGTTACTATTCAAAATTATTTACCTATCAAATATTTACCACCATATTCCATTTTTTTATCATATCTCTATTTCTACTAGCTCTTTTTCCAAACCATAAGATGTTATGTAATCTTGACATTATAGAGAATATTTTCATATATTACAAGTATATTTTACAAAATTTTCAATTTTTTTTCTCTTTTTCACTAATTTCTAGAGGTTCACATAATGTTCCCTACATTCAAGACTTTCACATTTTCTTCAATTCATTTATTATCTATAACACTAAGGTAATTAAAGGTATTTATTTTTCAGTTATGTCCTTTAATTTATCTTAATTACTTTTTACTACAATTTATTTAGCATTAGCATTATGTGTTACTATGTTATTTTTATGAAGCACCATCTCTTATTACACATACATGATATGTGATTATATTTGAGTGGGGCATATATATACACATAATATTTTAAAATTTTATAAATTATTGATGTTTTATCTCTTGAAAGAACCTATCATGTCTCAATCTATTTGAGTGCATTCCTTAAAGGGTGAATTGGGAAAGGGGTGGGTAGAGCATTGGTGCTTCATAAGATTATTTTACCCCATACTACCACTTGATATCAACACAACCATATCCTACAAACTTCTAAGCTTTCATTTCCTTACTTATCCCCTTACTAAGCCTAAAACCATTTTTGATAGTTTATATTTCATTTTTGACCCCATAAACCCTATATTCAAATTGATGAAACATGTTAAGGGTCTAGGTTGGCTCTTGGCTAGCTTAGACCAAGAACTAACTTGTTTTTAACAAATAAAAATATAGAATTGATTGGGCTAAACCTATCAACTAAACATTTGGAAAGGTTTAGGGTTAAATTCAACTATATATACACATTCATTTCTCCATTTCATATATAAGATAAGAATAAGAATAATATATTGTGCATCTACTTATCTGCTATTATACTTGAGTAATATTATTTAGGGTTTTAATACTTTCTTTGGAGATATAGATATTATCTTATAGAGAATTCTTTTGAATGCATAGATAAGTTATGTATCCAAGAGATGACTTGTCTTTGTTATCCTTACATACCACAACAACATCTTGTAAATCACCTCAGCCAAGGGAGAGATTTAGGCTTGATGGGTTCATATTCAAATGTAAGTATTCCTAACTTTATTCCTCCTTTATAAGAGTATAAAGATTTGAAATTTTAATTGTCTCCCATATGTTAGGATTTACTATACATTTATGTGAGTATAGATATTCTATGAATGTTTACTTTTTATGTTTATTACCCTCACTTTTTTCCACAAGCTTTCATGAGCACTAGATTAAACTTTACTTTAATTATCATTTAAATTGTGAATGTGAAGACATAAGACCTAGATAGGGTTATTACATAGTTTTTCTTGACTATAGGATTTAGAACCTAATCTTGTGATGTTATTAGGGTAAGATATCCCTTGGTTAGGTCTAGTAGATCGATCTTGGTTATGACCTCAAATATATAAAGTATCAATAATAAAAAGTGTAATTAGGATTTATCTTCTCTTGAGATAAGAATGCTTAATAGAGAAATTGAATTTCCCTTTGTGTACACCACTCCTCTCCATATAATCCACATATGGGAAAAGTCAATTTCCATATAGCCATTTAGTGACCTTGACTAATCCCTACTTAGTAACATGCCATATACTTCCATGATCTTAACAAATTGTTTAACTTATAGATAAATATGGAAATTCAATATAACTCCTACAAACTTGAATTTAGAATTATCTAAATGAACTACCACTTTATATAATTTTAAAAAAATAATCCTAATTTAATGTCAATCCATGTAGGCATAACATTAGTTAAGGCACAAAAATTGATAAGGTAATTAAGCAATTTTTTAGAAAAAAATCAAATTGTTAATAGAAAGGGTGTAACTTCAATTCCAATCTTATGTATTGAAACATTGGTATTAACAACAAATTTATGTTTAGGTTGATAATTTTTTTAGTAATAGACTTAATAATAAAATCCCTATGTTCAACAATTTATGCAAATTCATGGAGAGTTATGTTATATTTTATTTTATTCATATCCTCCATAATGTTGTAGCATGTTTTAATAGTGGAGGATTGACTGTCACCTGAATTTGGTGGAGGTGGATCATTTCTAGATTTAGGATTAGGAGTTGTAACAACATTATCTAGTGGATTTAAAGTAGTCAAAGGCCAATGTGCTCTACTCTTAAGATTATAGTTTATTCTCTAGTATTATTGGAAAGCTTGAATGTCATTGGCATCCTCTTTAGGTTTGTTGTCTCTTACATTAAGAAAGTCTAAAGTCTCTAAAGCCATGGTTGTATTAAGGGATTTTGATGAATTTAGAGCATCAAAATGGCTTGAAGTATTTTGGTCATTTAGAACAACTTCATATTCTATTATTTACTTTTAAATAATGTCAAAATATTGACAAAACTCAATGTAGTCAAGTTCCCCATGTTGGGTTATGTTATTCACATAATACTAATTATGTAAGGTAATTTACATGATATTCATCTTAGGTAAATTATTAGATGAAGACTAGACTTTTTTGCCAAATCTATTCAAGGGCCTATAATTATGTTGGTAATTGAAATTAAGGGAATAATTTCCAATACTCAAGCTACCTACTTGTTTTTAAAAATTCAAGAAATCATTGTTTAATCACTAGATCATTCTTTGGATTGCATATAACTCAAGTTTATTTAGGTCTTAAGTTTAATTATGAGTATTATTCATAGTAATTGGAATTAAATATAAATTATAATATTGAGTCACTACTTCATTACCAATCATGTTTAGATATACTAGATTTTTATTAGGGATAGCATGTTGTAGAGGGATCTGATTAATAATTAAAAAAGGTTGTGGTATGGAGCATTTTATTTTGAAGGAAAGATTAAGTTTAATATTGGCATGTTTTGGAGAACATTGGGAATGGGAGCCAAAATTTTCCCTTGTGGATTAAGTTATTTGTACACATTTATTACATATACATATGTAAGGTTAAAATCAATGACAGTTAGATATATCCTTATGAAAGTGGAATTCCAAGGGTCCAAAGTATTTTTGAACATTTCTAACGCTATTTGGGCACTCTATCTATATAAAGTTATTACCCTACTATACATATTTTGAAAATGTGCATTAAGGTTCATTGGGTTGGCTTCTCATGTAAGAAAAATGTTGATATAATATGATTGGATCCACTACGTAACCAAATTGGTCTAATAATGTATTACTCATTTGATTCTAGACTCTAATTAAATTCTCAGGTAGGTTGTAAAACTAGTCATAAGCCTGATCGAGTAATGTGAAAGGGAGTAGCCTATAGGATACATATTCATTCTCAACATTAAGTAAACTTAAGGATGTCTTCTAAGATGTAATATGTTATTATTCAGTATTTATAATATTTGGGGTTAAATTTGGAAGATAACACTTTGGTTTTCTAGGCAAATCATGTATGTCACTAGGAACATTTATAGTTGATCCAGTTAGCTACGTTATATCCATTTGGACTGGTCTATTGGTGATAGATTATGAGGATGGTGTCATTGAATTAAATAATTTTCTAGCTCTACCTTAATCAAATCTAATATGTCTATGAGATTGAAGAAAAATAATAATTAATATTCTATGACCAAAACTAAATCCAAATCACATGATCCTAGAATAAGACTATAGAGTTTCAAACACCAATTTATGTTAGTATGTATTTTAAGATCATAACATATGAAAAATCATAAGGATGAGTTATAATACCACAAATCTATAATCAATGACAAGTTTAAAATATCTAGAGATTCAAGATATAAAATATTATGTTTGGCCCTCCTATAACCAATTTATGTTAGGCTCAATTTGTGTTCCACTCATAATGCAACTATTAAACTATCTAATTTAATATGATAAAGGGAGTCTATAGTACATGAGATGAATGCCCCTAATTTTTAGGATTTAATTAGGTATCCAAGGGATGAGAAATTCAATAATGTTTAGCTTTTTTAGAAACAACTATTACTAGCATAGGTTTAACTGACCTTTTTACCTAAACTAAATTATTAAATTGTTGTGGGCTTATTTAGACCATAGTTTTACTATCTTATTTAATAATATATGGAAATTATAATCTATTGACTAGGACATATTAAGATTAATAAGTGTAAAAGAGAGGGAAAGGGTAAGGTATACAAAGGATTATTCTTTGAATGGGATCATATATTCCAATGATGAGAAACAAAAATCATGGTTGGTTATAATTATATCACTAGGCATCAAGTTTTGATATTGCACAACTTAAATAAATCAATGATAAAGACTCAAAGGAAAATTATGATCATATACTTTAGAATATTTATAAAATAAAGGAAATACATAATCTTGTAGTTATTATGCACAATGGCTTAATGAACACTTAAAAATAAATAAAATGAGAATTCATAATCAATCAAAATAGTTGTTGAATAATCTAATTATATATTTACTTAAAAACCAACATTAATACAACTTCTTGGTGTATATTACTTCTCTCAAGTCAATATCTTATAATATACTATCATGAAAAAATAAATAAGAATGACAAGTTTAATTCTGACACAATTCCAATAGAGTTTTAGTTCAAAAATAGTGGACCCTTTACAATGACAAGAACTATTCCTTATATAGGCAAGGAAATCAAACCCATTACCTTGATTTATGCCAAAATTTAGTGGCCTTTTTCCCAAAATTAAATGTGGTGACTAATTATGGCTTGATTTTTTGAGATAACACATCAAAAAAGCATAAGAAAAATTCATGACACAATTTTTAGATTATAACCACTTTCAGGATGAAAACATATACAATATCCAAGGCATCTCAATCTGCAATGATCCAATACTTACTAAAAATTAATTATTTTAGAAAGGTGATTATTAATCAAAGTAAGAAAATCCAAATCATTGTAAAATATCCTAATGATGGAATTTTTGGTTCATGCTCCATTTTTTCCATTTTAAATTCCATATACTTATCTCCATGACAAGAAAACCTATTCTAGATATAGTATTTTATAATTAAATGTTGGTTGTAGAGCCATATTGGGATAATGAGTCATTCCAATATATAAATAGATGAAAATTGTACCTACTTATTTTGATAAATTTATTGAGGTCTCTAGTAATTGAGTCAATATTTCCTTAGATATGTGAACAATCCTCTCATAATTGGGTTCTATCTCTACCTAGATATTTACCATTTTTTTGATTTGATATTCATTATACCCTTCAAAATTAACTCCTAAAATATTCATTTCAAGGTTTTCAATGGGTTATATGTTATGATAGGTATAAAATGATTAAGGCTTTACATATATGTTTCTCATATATAAATCTCCATTTTTTTCTATCTTATCTATTTCTCCTACAACTCATCTTTAAGCTAAAACTATCACTTTACACTTTCTAGTTTCTAGCTTACCCATCAAATTTTATCTATATGCCATGGCTATGTTTTTCTATGGTTATGACATTTATATAAATGTCACTATTAGGGTTGTCTTTTAGGCTTGAATTATATCGATTTATCATCATGTAGACTATAAATCCCCAAGATTGGGCCACTTTTCACAATATTGGGATTGTGGTTAGTATTCAACTATTAATTATTCTCTTGAGATTCATGACCCATGTTTACATTGAAATGTATTTTCTATTTTGAATATTATGATGATGCCATGTGGTGTCATTGTAGATTATAGGGTCTTATAATCTTCATTATTGGTCTTATTTATTTTGTCGATTGAGTCCTTGATATCACACCATGTGGAATGATATCAAGACATTAGGAGATAATTTCTTGAATATTATATGTTCTTGACTTTATAAACATTGAATCCTTGAAATGCAACCATGTGACACAAATGTATGAATTTAAAGTCAAGTTGTCTTCAAATTATGCATTGCCTTCCCCAATCTCTAAATGTAAGGTCTCATTTTTCCTAGTGTTTATGTTTGAAAATATAACTATGTAATTATGACATATATGTTATGATTATTTAATTAAGTTGTTAAGTCACATCCACCTGAGATGTGAAAGGATTTATGAAGTCTTTTCATGTGTTTTGAACCATGAGAAAGACCTATTAACAATCATGTTTTATATTTATTTCTTATGAAAATATTATGCATACATTTCATTTATGTAATGTTGTTATACAAAATTTGATTATGTCAATGAGATATGTTGACTAAAATTTTGATTGAGTGATTACTTGTAAGATTATGAAAGGAAAAATAGTTATGTCCTGAATCATATGAATTATATATGTGGAGGTTGATATTACATGAATGATTGGCTATGGCTAATTGATTGAGTTACCTATTTGATTGAATTGTGTAGCTTAGGCTATTTGGTTAGAAGAATTTTATGTGTGTATCGAGTGTGCAAGCATATGAAAAATGCCAATGAAAGAAAGAGAGTCTGCCAATAATAGTTATATCACTAATTAATATTAACTTTAAAACCATCATAAACCCTTGCTAAGTAATAACATTCCTATTTTGACACCTTTTCTTAGTGTATATTTTAGGTGGATAACATTCAAGCTTGATTGGTAAAAATTGTTGCCACCTAACATTATTATCTTACATCCAATGTCTAAAATGTAAATTGGCCAATTGATAGATCTTAAATTGATTTCCTTAGTCTTGAATCAAGTGATAAAAGAGGTAAGTTAATATTTGAATAAACCATATAATATTTAAATATCCACCATGTGCCTTAATTAAAAAAGGAAAATAGTGTCCCTTAATGATACATCGATTGGCAAGTGATTGGTGGTTGGCTAATTCTCAAACGTTTATATGTATAAGTTGAACCCCTTTAGTGAATGAATGTTTTGGAAAATTGTAATATTTTTTGCTAATTTAGAAAGAAGGGAGACTTAACATAAGTAAAGTAAAAGTAGTGGTTAGGAACAACAAGTTAGGAGAGCTAGGTCTAGACAATTAGAGGATAGTGTCTAGGTGGTAATTCAATAGGTGGGATTTGTTTTAACTTATTTTTTTTAATTATTTCATTTAGATAAAATGATTATGTTCTTATTTTATCTTTTTCTTTTAAGAGAATAAGACCACTTAATTTATTCTACTTGTTTATTATTTATCATGGTTGTGCATTGGACACCATGTAGTACTTGCCTATTTGAGGTCCTTGGACAGGTGATTCCTCCTTAGTTGAATGAAATGATTCTATATTTTTGTTTTTTCACTTGACTAAAGGAGAATAAGACCACTTAGTTTATTATGCCTATCTTACTATCTTTCCATGGTTGTGCACTAGCCACCATGAAGTTCTTTGCCTAGTTGACGCCCTTGGATAGGTTGTGTACCTCCTTTCTTGACTTAGATGTTTCATCTTATTGATTAAATTTTATTAATGCTATTATTAACTAATGTAGTGGTTATTTATGAGCAAAATCTTCATGGTGTAGGAATGTCAAACCCTCCTTTACCAAGCATGGTGGTAGAATACCTGACCCTCATGTGAAATTCATAGTGAAAGTTGTTAATCCCTCTCATAATGAGACATGATAGTATGAATATTGTTTAACCCTCCCATGAGTATTGGATGGAAACAATAAATTGATTTATCCTCTTGCTATCCAATCAAATGATAAGCCTTATATATGATGTAAAAGGCTACCTATTTATTTTATTTATGTACAAATGCTTAGCTTCACTAGAATGATCATTTAAATACTTGTTTGATTTATATTTAGGACTAGGAGTCTCTTTGGGTAATAATTGGTAACAAGGCTATATGTGTTTCATTGTCATTCCAATATGTTTAGATAACCTTGCCTAGATATCCACACTTTCCTTTACCAAGTGATATAAATATGCTCAAAGTTGGGAGTCTTAAGCTTGAAGGTGCCCATAGTAGCATCTTGATGATAATAAAAGGTTGAATGCTGAGAATTACTTCTTATGGCCAATAGATGTTTGGGAGTAGATGAGGAACACCATTAAATACTAACTAGTCCTCCATTATTTAATCAAGCCTAGAGATCTACCTATTGTTAAGTAATATAAATGGATAAAATCTTATGTATTATTAATGCTTTAGAAACCAACCTGCTTGTAATAAAATTATAAATAAAGAGTTTGGATAATATCCTAACAATGGATTAAAATACATGTTTTCTATTTATTCAAACTTTAGTTTTAAATTGAGTTATATCTATTATGAATACTTGGTTACAAGACATTGGGAATGATCCAATTTATATAAAATATTTGTTATCCCTTTTGGGCTCTTTTAATTAAATTGATAGATTGATTTACTTACTTAATTATGGTCTTGGGTGGCTTAAATTTTTATCATTATGTCTTGCATTGTGATTTGAAGGTGTTGTGATTCGATGGATTGAGATTATGATAATTGTTAGGAATATATTTTACAATGAGGGATTTACTATGAGGTAAATAGTTAGTTTGGGCATTTACCATAAAGTAATTAATACTTTCATTTTAGTAAATTAGTAATTAATATATTATTGTGGTCTCAATAATATATTTATTATACCCATAAGTCTAATAAAGTGTATATGGTTATTAGTCCTTCCTATTATTTAGGAAGTTGTTTTGCTTATGTTGTTGGATATATAATAGCCATTGTATTACAAATTATAAGAGTGAATTATATTATTGTGTCTGCTGAATTAAATTCTTTGTGTATGTTCAAATCTCATTTTATTAGTTTATTAATTTATTATTGTGTTTGGCTCTCCTCCAATATCCATCATTGGTATCAGAGTAGCGATAGATCCTATTTGTGATGGAATCCTAAAAATTTGTGAGGGGCAGTAGTTCTAAACTTTATCCCTATGAATATGTGACTCAAAAGAATTTTTATGAAAAGTATAGATTAGTTTTGTAAGTTTTTTACATAGTATTTGGTATTTATCTTTTCTTAGATCTACCTATAGAATTTATCTTATGCTTACCATCAATGCATAGCACATATCTAAAAGGAGAATTGCCATGATCATTAGTATCAATAAAATACATAAAATAAGATAAGATCCAAATGTAGAAGATGAGTTTTAGATATTGAACGAGTGGTTGATTTACTGAGAGGTGTATTACATCTAGCACCATACAATGTTGTAGACCTATCAAATTAAATTGTGGTAGCATTTGATGAAAACATTGATTCTCAAAATCAATAGTAGTAGATCAAGTGGTAAGATTATATATAGGCTATAGAATTATCTTCACATAACCTAATCTAAATGCCTGCCTAACCACACATCTTATGAATCCATGTAGAATGATATGTGCAAAATTAAGGATAAGAGATTTGGTGGATAACTATTGGCTACTAGTTAACAATGAAAATAATGTGCTTGTAAGCTTGTTATATTTGATTCTCATGTGGAAGAATTATAGTGATCTCCATTACTTAGGTTTGATATTATAAGTCAATTTTAACTATGTGTCATTAGTCATAGCATTATTCATTATTTCACAATTTTTGTTTTCATAAGTAAAAGTCATTTAGTTTATGTCTTTAGTCTTTTAGTAAGAGTTTATTTAGAATTTTGTAGAAGTTGATCTCTATATGATTCATTACTTTTGTAATTTATTTTTTATACTCTTAAAGTCTTTTAGTTTATAAGCTCTTATAATTAGTTTGTTTATTTATATAATCTTTATAATATTAGAAAAGTGTTTAAAAGTGTTACAAAATAATATGGTTAATCAAACCATAAAATTATTTAGATTTAGGTGTTATAGAGTCAATATAAAAAATATTAATAGTTGAGTCATTTTTTATTGGGTCCATTATCAAAATTTATAAAAAAATAAAATAAAATTGCCTTATAGATGCACTTTCACTTGTATGTGAAGTCTGAGTTATTATTGAGCTTCAAATCTTCATCAATTAAGTATTCATTTACTAGAGTTTGGAGGCTACACAAAGGTTGGAGGTCTTTTAGTGACCTCTCATCAATTGCCAATGATGGGGCCACATCAATGCTTTAGTGACTACTATGTGTATGGGTTTTTCATTTTTGTTGTGTGTATTTTTAATAATAATAGAAGAATGTACCTATTCATGTAATGTAATTTGTGTGAAATTCCAAACATGATTCCCTAAGGTGAAGACATTTTAAAATGATAGAAAGCACCAATGTAAGTCAGTTCATGGATCTTGAAAGGGTTTATGAGAGGATATAGAAAACCACATGAGATGTATAGTTGATAGGACCTATTTACATCAAGGTTTGTGGTAAACTTGTAGAACCATGGGAGGAGTGAGGCTCTATTTATGTCAAGGTCATGAGTCGCATAGTTTGGCATGATACAATGGGTGAGCATACTATAGATAAGTGTGTGAATGTTTTTGCACCATCTAAAATCTATCAGGGTAGTGTTAGGAATAGATTTTACATTGAGAAATTTACCATGAGGTAAATATTTAGTTTCGGTATTTAACATAAATTAATTAATAATTATAGTTTAGTAAATTAGTAATTAATATATTATTATTGTAACAATAATATATTTATTATACCTGTAAGTCTAATAATGGGTATATGATTATTAGTCCTTATTATTTAGGAAGTTGTTTTGATTTTTTTTAGCTATATAATATCCATTGTATCACATAATTATAAGAGTGACATATATTATTGTGTGTGTTGAATTAAATTCTATGTATGTTCGACTATCATTTTATCAGTTTACAAATTGATTACTGTGTTTAGCTCTGCACCAATATCCATTAAAAATTGAGTGATACTCAAATAAATATATAGGATATTTTTATTAATAATAATGATTTAACTTGTTAAAACTAACTTAACATTGATGACTTCTAGTATATTTATGCTAGTCATGAATAAAAACTATATTGTCTTAAGTTAAACCTTTTTGTAATAAGAGTCATAAACTAGTTATGATTATTTATTTTAACCTTTTAATACTTAGATGAAAATAAACCATATGTTTTTAAAGGGTTGAGTATATTAAATTAGGATTAAAATATCCAATAAATACAACCATTGATTTGTTACATAATTAACTAAATTTGACCCTTTTAAAAAATAACAATAAATAATGTAACTAAGAACTTAGCTAGATATCTATTGAGATGGATGATCTGGAGGCTAAAATTGAGTTAGAGGCTAGTATGAGTATCATAAACAATATCTAGGTGTTAAAACACCTTCCAAATAGTAACACTCTAATTAGATAGTAGCACTATGTGTTGTTAGTGTTCCTATTTTGGTGGTAGTGTCCTTTATGTATAACTGTTTTGAGTTTATGAGTGCACTTGTGTCTGGGTATATCAAGCCCATTACTATGATAGAAATTTTTAAAACCCCATATATGACTAATTTTGACTAATTTTATAATAAAATCTTAATCCTCCGTAGCATTAGAGTATCTAGTTTATATAATTAGTAAAGTGTGTTGTTAGTGGGGTACGTTGAACATCCTCAAAACCCTTTTATGATGAGATTTGAATACATATTGATACTAAAAATAGGAATCAAGGTTTATGTAGTTCTCTCTAACTAAGTGCTAGTGAAATTTTAAGTCAAGGTAGTATGATTTTAGACCTCAATTTTTTAAATGTGCTTGAGTCTAGAAATATGAGTAATATGATCTTAAAAATGTTGTAGATGGTTGTATGTAGAATTATGGTATAATATGGATTTATACCCTTAATTTTCATAATGTATTTTGATTTTTTATTTATAATTTTCATCTTCTTTCCATCTCATATTTAGAGGGATAAAATTCATGTATATATATAATTCTAGTGCTTGTGTGGGTGTTAAAAGAGGTTTAGGCCAACCTTCGGTGTTCTAATATTTGACAATATATCCATTTGTGAAAAAATGAGGGAAAGGATAATAACACAAAAATTAGGACACTATCCCCATGTGGATCTACTAATCCCTATTATGGTGCTAGTGTCTAGGTGGTAGAACCCAAGGCACAAATGGCCAATATGTTAGAATGAAGGTATGGGACTGTTTTAGGGATGATTAGTGATGCCTTGGGAATTTAAAATGATGGGATAAGTGTAAAATAGGACATAACATAGGTATTTGGATAATCTAGGGATAGGTGGTATCAATTAGCACTCTTAGCACTTAGTGTAATTTTTAGGTGATTACATTTGCCTGCCCTTTATTCTATAAATGCATCAAAGTGAAATGGCTAGGATAAAGTAAAAAGAAGTGTACATAGACTTATTTAAGATTTTAATCCCATGAATATAGATATAAATATATGAATATTACTCTATTTTGTGTCCTAAAACTGAAACATGCATATATTCATCCTTAACAGATATCAAAAGTAAAGACAAAAAAGAGTAAAGAAATAAAACTGAGTAAAGGGATGAGAGAGGAAATGAATAAATACACCTCACTAGGTATGTGAAATATTGCATGAACCTAGTCACAATATATGTGTGTGCATGTATATAGTGATCAATCAGTGAATATATTGGGCTAATCTATTGTCTTGTTCAATTCCTATATGTGGGTGGCTCAAGAACTTAATCTAGTTTTGACTACATCATTGCCCGCCCCTATTTGGAGGATCAAGACCTATGAATAGATTGGATTGGAATAGTGGTGTGTCTAACCCTATGATGTAGGTGGATCAATAATTCAAGTAGACTATGACTCCATCATTTCCTACCTACGTGTAGTAGATGCTTCTAAAACTATAATTGTGTAATATAATTTTAAATGTCTAACTAGAGATATCTAATTAGAGATGTTAGCTTTATGGTCACTTAGATATATTATAAATATCTATGACATTAAGGAATTTCAACCACTATATATGGATTAAGGCATGAATATGGTTTCTAACATGGAACATGGTGTCTAATGTATATGTTTAGAGAATGATATGGAGTTTATCATTTCATCTAATCAAATGGTGTGTAAGTGAGAATATAGAAACATTGTGATGTGTACATGCCTCCAAATCTGATATCTAAGGATATGGATTCTGGATGGAGTTGTATTAACACGTATATGATTATTTAAACTAAAAAATGGGAATGATCATGTTGTGCATTATTTTCTTAACTAATCAAATTGGTCTACTCTAAGGTAAACTAAGAAAAACTTGTAAATATATAACTAAACTTATGCAAACCTAGATTTTAACTACTATATATTTCTATTCATTCAAAATTTTACTAAAATTGAGGCTAATTTATAGTAGCACCATATCTTGGACAATAGTACCATGTGGTACTAGTCTCTCAAT
>JARHVA010010836.1:97500-123417 GCA_037957365.1 Torreya grandis
ATAGATGATAGTTTCATGTGACTATACTATCCCCTACCATTGTGAAATGATTTATTAAATCATTTTATAATTAAAAATGATGTATTCATATATATTTAGAAACAAATCTTGGGTCAAAATTTAATTCAATACAAAGGTATTTAAAACAATGATATTTAAAACAATGATATTTATATATTTTGACATATATATTTAGCATATAAAATAATAATAATTGTTAATAATTATTATCTAAACCTTACATATAAATAAAAACAATGGAATATGTCACCATATCATAAAAATATGCAACCATACTTAATCAATGCAGCAAGGTAAATAAAACATAACCAAATTCACTCATTCAGCCAACTAATTGGAATATATAATATAGCCTAGTATGATCACAAAACTAGTGAAATCACTCAAACAATCATATGATCATCATTAGTAATTAACGTTATACTATAAAGAATATTAAAAATCACCTAAAAGAAAACTACACAAAACAAGTTATGCTATCTATATCAAACAATTAATTATTAAACATCATATTTTAAGTGGTGTGTCCAAGGGTTTCTAGATTCATTCTCTGTCAACCCCCAATGTCTCCATCTAACCACTCTATCTGATAATACTTTTTCTTCATCATACTCTGAGGGAAGAATATATCCTGCATACGCATCACAACAACAATGTTAGTTAGCCTAAAACATCATTATAACCATAAAATAATGCTATATAAACATGATCACAATACTTCAACTGCTAACTCCAACCAGGATACTGCTACGATTGGGAAGGAGGCTGTCAAGATGATCATGGAACTGTAATAGAAGCTTAAGGTCTTCTTTGCTGGTTTTGTTCCTGTTCAGGTCCTTACTGTTGGTTGTTGTAACTGGTTCTTGTTTTTGGTCCTGTTATTGGTCTAAAACTTTATTTGAGGATCTAGGTCCTTGTAAAACTTGGGTACTTTTATTGGACTATGTTTGTGGTTTCAGGTCCCTGTAAAACTTGATTTTGATGCTGCTCTTCAGTAGGTTTTAGAACTGCTTTTCCTAGTGGTTGTTAATGCTTTATCTTTTTTGATTATGTTAAAGGGTTTCGGGGTCCCTTCAAAACCTGCTTTTACCATAATCTAAAACATGATCACAATGTATAAAATATAAAAGTACTGCTAACTCATAGCAAACTAATCATGTAAATTAAACAACACAAATTTTTCCATAATCAACATATGTCACTAAGCTTAATAAAATATTATTTAATCAACCATAATAATCCATGGATTAAATAAGTTATTCATCTATAGAGAAATTGGTATGTGACACATATAGTGAAAAGAAGTGGCATAAAACCAAAGAGTAATGGCATATCCAAATGCCCTCTAATAGAATAAGCATAGAGATACAATCTAAACAACGAAATATAGAAATGAAAGTATGCATGAACATTCAATACAAATATGTGTAAGAACAAAGATGTACATATACTTAGTCTAAGGTTTTGGTACACAAAAACAAATATGAGTAAGTGTAGCATGATCAATATCAATATATAACAATGTTAAGTCTATGATGTAGAGTTTATAAAGATGTAAACTAGTAATTGAAACTATGTATACGATGTCCTAAATGGGTGAATGTGTCAAATTAGGAACCCACATATATATGTATATGCCCCTAGTGGGTATATAATAGAAAATATGGATAAGCATAGTGGATTTGAGTCTTATAAGATCACTCAACAAAAACAAGTGAATCATGTATGTATGATAAAATAGACTATACTACGATAGCTAGCATATGTAGTGTCTGATAAATATAAGAGATGTAAACATGGAAATGCATATAATATATAATTTTATGTTTTTTGAGGAAATATTTGAATGTTTTTGTGTTTTTGAAATATTATATTATTTTTGTATTTTATGGATATAAGTTATTTAAAAGAAACATGTAAATGAAACTATGTACATGGAGCAAGAGAGAAGGAAAGTATGTACAATAAGGGAAGAAAAATATTAACCAATAAGTCTCATCGGAGAGTCACTATCAATGTGGCCTATGTTAAAAATAGGAATGGTAATCTCTCATGAAGTGTGATTATTATATTGTATTTGAATTTATTTATAGTATGAATTTGAGTATTATTCATTGTCAAAATCATAAAAATCATAATAAACTAGAATTCTAGAGGGAAATAACTCATACTACGAAGTTAACCATTCTAAATTATGATTTGGGATATTAATTATGATTTTTCCCTTTGAAAATCTGATTATTTTATGCATATGGTGTTGTGGAAGATCTTTTTATATAAACCCTTTTTGAACAATGATTGTTAGCTTAACATGATTTTGAATTTGGAAATTAAGTTGTTATTTTTGTGACATTTTTTGTGTGTCTGGACTTTTTGCCTTGATAAATTTATCTATAAATTATTTGAGTTATGATGTTCAATCAATCCCAAACCTTGATGACCAAAATTATAAATTACTAGAATAGGATAAGTGATACCTTGGGCCTGCTTTGCCAAACCTTGACTATGACAATCAAATTATTCTAGATATTTTTGACCAAACCCATATTAATTTGAAATTTGAGACTCATTTTAGAGAGGTATATTTTCATATTTCATTTGATTTACTATTTTTTTGTAGTATTTATTCCTCTTATTGTGCTTTGTGAACCTTTTGTTGTTATGAGATATGCTTTGGTAACCATTTTTGTACTATTTATAAATTTGACCCTTTTTGAATTTTTATATGTGCCATTGTATGTTGTTTATATGATGTGTTATTATTTGAGTCATAATTATCCATTATCTATTGTATTTTAATTTCCAATTCTAAACATTAATTGGTGTGATGCACATGCATTATATGATATGCATAATAATATCTAGATCTCCTCACTGGGTGTAGAGGAGGTAGGTTGATCAACATAGATTTAATCATTTTCATTAGTATCTCTTTTTAACTCTTATTAAACCCTTGTAATATTTTTAATGACTTATAATAGATTCCCTATGTTTTAATTTATGATTTTGATATTAAAGAGTGTTAGGCATAACTTTGGTAGGTATAGATGCATATTAATGGTTTACACTATCATATTCTGAAGACTTGCTACATGCAATGTAATTTGCCAATAATGTGAATTTTAACATAATAACTATTTTTTTATATATAAATATGATATTATATTTATCATATTAATAATTTTATGCCTTAGAGTCTCACAAGTACAACCCCATGTTGCTTTTGGTTAAACATGAGGCACACACCCTATAAGGGAGAGGTGTGCATAGGCAGAGTATGGGTATTAGTAACAATAGTATAGGATGCCTCATATCATTAAGGAATGATAGCATGGACCAAGTTAGATAAAAAGTAGATATCATCCTCATGGAGATGAGAAGGAGAAGGAGATTTTTTCTTGTGCATAAGATATGACATTGAAATTTGAAACATAGTTGTTAGCTTAAATATTAAATCCTCTATCTTTAAGGGTTTGTTTCGTAGTTAAATTTCACATAAGAGAAAAATAACATGCTATAGATAAAATGAAATATGACATACATTTAAATTGATATAAAACATCATTTCTACATGTGTTTATGTATTTTTTGAGTTTATTACAAATTAAAGGAAACAAGCATGCAAATTAAAGTATTAGAATTTGCATCAAAAAGTGATAAACTTCTTTTGTCATTATTATCATGATTATATGAAATGTAGATCTAGTTGAGGGTCTAAGAAGGCTAAAGAAATAAACCTTAGGGTGAGGATTTGAGTAGTATTCAAAGTAAGTTGGGTTCACCAAATGTTTTAACCTTTTAAGACTTAGATGAAACTAAAACCTATATTTTTAAATGATTTAGTATTGTAAATTATAGTATAAATATGAAATAAATACAACTATTGCTTTGTTACAAAATTGATTAAGTTTGAGCTTTCTAAAAATAGTGATAAATAATGTAAATGAGAACTTAGCTAGAAAATAATTGAGATAGATGATCTGGAGTCAAAAAGCTGAGGTAGAAGCTAATCTGAGTGTCACAAATAAGACATAGGTATCAAAACCCCTTCTATATAGTAGTGCCCTAATCAAGAAATTGTTTTATATGGTGATAGTGTCCCTATTTTGGCTGTAATGTCCTTTGTATAAAACTATTTTGAGCTTTTGGGATCACTTGTGTATGGGTATATCAATCCTATTCTTATGCACATGAGATATAAAACCCTGTAGATGATTTGTTTTGATTGATTTTATGAGCAAACCCTAATACTCCATATTATTAGGGTATCTAGTTGATACAAGTAGCAAAGCATTTTGTTAGTGGGGCTGTATGGACATCCTCAACACCCCACTATAATGTGATTTTCCTACACAACAATACTCTAAAGAGCAATCCAACTCAATGTAGTTCTTCCCACCTAAGTGTTGGTGTAAGTGTAAGTGAAACTAGTATGATTATATACCTAATTTATTTTAATGTTCTTAAAATTAGAAATCTAATTAATTTGAGCTTAGGAATATTTTAGATGGTTGTATGAAGGATTATTGTAGAATAGGGATTGATAAACGTAATTGTGCATAACTTATTCTAAGTTTATAGGTGTAATTTGCATATTCTTTCCATCTCCTAGTTATAGGGATAAAAGTCATGTATGTATACTATTATGGTGATCAGGCAGGTTTTAAAACAGGTCTAAGGTGACCCTAGGTGGTATAGAATTTGAAAACATATTTGTTTATGAAAAAAGAGGGAAATGTTAGTAGTGCCAAAATTGAGACACTAGCACCATGTGGCACTATTTTCCCTATTATGGTGCTAATGTTTAGGTAGTGAAACCTAAGGTAAAAAGTGATAAGATGTCATAATGAGGGTATGATACTATTTTAATTTTGAATAGGGATGCTTGTAGCCTATACAAAGGCTGTATAAGTGTGAAAATAATCCCTAAGATAGGTAAAAAGATAAGCTAGGGATAGATGGTATCAAGTAACACTATTAAAAATCAAGTGTCATTTTTAGATGATTACACCATTATATTTAAACCTTGAGTAGGATTATTTAAGTAAATAAATATCTTTGGCCTTATGGATTTTCTAAAAAAATTGTGAGTTATTTTATTTTATCTCTGTGGAGAATAGTTCCTTGATTATGCATATGTCTATATTTTTAATTGTCTATGGTTTATTCATTAAATTGTGATTCGAAAAGGATGAGTTTAATGATTTTATTAATCTATGGATTGTTATTTTTAATGAAAATTGGTACAATTCATTAAATATTTGGTATTATTTTAGACTAATAGGATAATCAAATGTTTTGTTATGACTTTGTCAAAATGAATGTCACGAACAAAAGTTATGAAGGCCTATGTTTTGAGTCTCATTTATGAGTTTTCATTAAAATTTTGAATTGGATTTATTGAATTTTTCCTTATCTAATTTATCTATTTGGCCTTTTGCATCACTTTTTTCTTAGTTAATTTCATGACTTTTGATGAGTGGTTCAGAAGAAGCCATGTGCCACAATACCAGGACATGGGAGTGATGTCAAACTAGTCAGAGGTATGGTTAGTGTTTAGATAGAAATAAAGTAGGATGTTTTCATATAACATCATCTTATTGACCTATGATCTTAAAAAGGTTTGTATAGGTAGTCATACCCTAGGCTAGCATGCTAGCAGGGTGTTGCCACATGGCAACATCCCAATGATATACAAATATAGAGATGTTTATATTAATATTGAGGCCCAAAAAGAGTGTGAGTAGAAATATTATACGTGGTAAGGAAGATTGTTTATAGTCTTAGGGCATCAAAAATAATATAAACTTAAAGAGATCGACAAACCATAGAGAGCCACATGTCTAATCTATTCACATGAATAGGTGGAGCCCTCAAGATCCCAAAGAGATGAAAGAGAAGATAGAATGGAATTAGATCCCAGTAAAGTGGCTACATGGATATAAATGTGTCTACAATGGCCAAGGTTGATTTTAATGGATGTATTAATGCCATTATCATAATCACATTTTTGGCATGAACCTATGAAATAAATTTGAGTGCTAGTAGAATAAATAAAAATGGTGGACTTCTTAATTATGGTATGCTTCAATTAAATATTATGGTAGTATCAAGATTCTCCTCATTATGTTTTATGTTTGGAATGGATTTAGTCTTATTTACATATATTTTAGTGAGTTATTATTATTTTTTTAAATTTTATCAGTTGTATTTAAGAGAATAAAAATGGGCATGGCATTTTGGTATTAGAGTATGGGTTACAACACCAAGAACTCTAGGTTTTTAGATTGCTTTGAGCCTTTTTATTTTTTTCACTAGTTAAATTATATTACATAATAGTATGTATAATGTGAGTAAGATGACGATCATGTCATGGTGACAATTCCATTGGTAAGCATGAGCCTCCTAATCTATGAGGTTTGAATAAAATTTAACCCCAACACATTTTATCCATGCAACAAATGCAAGATGTTTTATAGGAGAGATTACTAGAAACACCACTAGATGTGAAAGAGGCACTCTCTATAGGATTTTTAGGATTAATAGAGATAATTTGAAAGAGAGAGGTATATGAGTCCTCCCTACCACTATTTTTTAGATGATAGAGGTGAATTGCATTACCATAATAAACTCTGAGAGAGATGAGACATATAACATCCTCCTAGAATTACAATTAGATACTTAGTGAAGGATTTCATTAGGATACACCTTCCTACTTTTGATGGTATGTAGGAAGGATTTTCCATAGAAGATTCATTATGAAGCATGAGAGGATTTTTTACTTTGCATGATTATGACTCAAATGTGAAGGCTCATTTTGGCACCTATCTTATTAAGGATTCAACTAAGATATGGTGGGAAGGATAAGAGTAGAATATCCACTTGACACCAACTTCCCTCACTTCGGAATGGTTTGAGGAGTGTTTAAAATCACACTACCTATTATCTTGTTATGTGTATAATAAAGTGGACATGTTTCACAACCTTCGATAAGGAAGTGGCACAATAATACAATATGAGTGTCACTTCCTAGATTAAATCAGGTATGTGAAAGGTTAAAAATATATATATATATATATATATATATATATATATATATATATATAAGTAAATAGGTTCATTAGAGGATTGAATTTAGAGCTAGGTGGCATAGTGCACATTTTATCTCCCCCAACCTTGGTAGTAATAATTAAAAATGCTTATTTGGATGAGTCCCATGGAAATACTTAAGATTCTTGAGATAAATTTAATGACAAGATTTAGTCACAATGCAAATCAAGGTCCAAAGTATGTAACTTTCACCGAAGGGAATTTAGAAAGCAACTCAATCCCAATTTAGCCCCCCTCAGTAAAAATAACAAGAGACTAACCATTTTATCCATAAATGGAGTAGGAATTGACTATATCAACATTTCCAAAATCAAGGTGATGCTAGACCATAAGAGAATCAATATATTGGGATTACATGAACTCAATAGTCTAAGAAAACAAGTCCATCAAGGTTAACTTATTATTTTAGACCTGGAACATTAGATCCTGGTCAAGGTGAGACCAACGTAAAGGTGTTTGTTTCATGTGTAGATCTCCTAATAATTTTTAATGAGATTATTCTCTTGGGATATCAAATTCTAATAGGTATAAGGCCCTAGTGTTGGATAAAATAGTCAGTGATGTGAGGTGAGGACATAGAATTTATGTAATAATGGAAAACCACTAAGCCAAGCACCAAGAAATGGTCATAAATACAACATGTATGATAAAAGGAATTTAAATTTAAGTTTTATTTCTTTCAATATATTACAAATATATTTATTCTTCTATCATGGATTATTGTGGGCTTGTGGTTGTGAGATAGTTAAAAGGTTGGGCAATTGAATTGGCCTCTATAGCCAAGTTGTCCATTATCTCTTTGGTGAGTAGTTGCATATTAGGCATGGGTGTCTTCTCTACCACAATAGACTTACACATTATTCCCTTAGGTACTTATAACATTATTTTAGGGATGGATTAGCTTTTAGTTCCTAAATCCAAGTTGGACTGTCATAATAATGTTATCAATTTTATAGATGACCTTAGGACTCATTTGATGCTATCTAGAATTAAGAGACTTGTTTTCCTTTGCATGATCATTATGACTCATCTAAAGAATATTGTAAGGAAGGGTTTTTAATTATTTTTTATCATGGTAAGTGATATGTCAAATGATTTAGACAAGCCTTGTCTAGATTACCACTCTATGTTGTATGAAGTTCCTAATGTGTTTCCAATAGTATTTCCTAGTATACCTCCTCCTTAGGAGATTGATTTTCATATCACTTTAGTACCAAGGGTTGATCCCATATCCAAGGCACCATATAAAATCAATACATTATAACTAAATGAACTGAAGATGTATCTTGATAAACTCTTAAATAAAGGCCTAATTCATCTGAGTGTGTCCTCGTGGGAAGTATTAGTCATCTTTGTGAAAAATAAGGATTGATCCCTTTGATTGTGCATTGATTATCACCAATTTAATAAAGTAATGGTTAATAATTATTATACATTACCTAGAATTGATGACTTGTTTGATCAAATTTAGGAAGCCAAGGTTTTCTCCAAGATTTATTTGAAATATAGATACCATAAATTTCATATCATAGAGCTTGATATTCATTAACCTATTTTTAAAATGTGGTATGGACATTATGAATTTTCATTTTTACTATTTGGCTTGAAGAATGACCCAGTAGTATTCATAAGCCTTATGAGTGGATTATTTTTATCCTTTTTAGATCAATTTGTTTTGGTGTTTATTGATGAAATTTTAATGTATTTTTAAAATGAATAAGAGCATTAGGACCATTTGAGGTAGGTTATACTAGTTTGAAGAGATAGCGAGTTATTTGAAGACTTGGAGAAGTATGTTTTTGCATAGTTTGAGGTGAAATATCTTAGGAATATTATTTCAAGAGAAGGAATCTCTATGGACCCTACCAAGATTCATGCCATTATGGAATGGATATCACCCTATAACATTGTATAAGTTTGTATCTTCATGGGACTGGTAGGATATTATTGATTCATGAGGACCATTTGAGGTAGGTCTTACCATTTTTAAGAGAAATCCAGTTGTTTAGAAACTTGGAGATGTGTGTTTTTGTGTAGTCTAAGGTGAAATATGCTAGGAATATCATTTTAAGATAAGTAATCTCTATGGACCCTACAAATATTCATGACATTATGGAATGGCTATCACCCTCTAACATTACATAAGTTTGTAGCTTCAAGGGATTGGTAGGATATTATTGATGATTTTTTGATAATTTTTCCCACATTGTGAATCTCATCACTTGAATTCAAAAAAGGGGGAAGAAGTTTGTTTATTCAGTTATGTGTGAGGAAGTTTTTTATATGCTAAAATAAATACTCACTAGTGCACCAATTTTGGTTGTCCCTAATCCTATGAGAGAATTACTTATTTAGACTAGTGTGTCAAAGGAAGGATTAGTATTTTTACTCATGAAATAAATTAGAGTTATTGTGCATGAATCTCATAAACTCAAGGATCATGGGAAGAGATACCCTACACATGATATGGAATTTTTAGCCCTCATTCATGTTTGCTTAATATGGTGATACTTATTAATTATTTTCACTTTGTATAAAAAATAAATCACTTGAGTTTGAAACATATATTTAATCAATATAACCTCAATGCATGACAAAGGCATTGGATAGAATTATAGTACAAATATGACTGTGAGGTTTTTTATATCAAAGGAAAGGAAAATGTAGCTATTGATTCACTGAGTAGAAGACACCATAAGTTGGAAATAATGAGTTTGTGAACTGACCTATGAAGTCTTATTTTGGATCACCTTCCAAAGGATCACCTATATAAATAAGTAAGATAACACCTTGAAAAGGATGACCTAATTTTGTCTGAGTCACATAGAACTACTTACTAAGTGCACCATGGAGTGAAGAAGATGCATGCCAAGTTAATTTAATTATATCATTAAGATGGCTTGAGGTGTGAGATTACTGATTTTGTAGTTTGTTGTCTTGAGTGACATAGGGTAAAATCTAAGTATTTAAATCTAAAAATATTTTTATATCCTAATGAGATTCTAGAATGAACATGGGACACCATCTTCATGGATTTTATTGTAGTATTTCCTACTTCATCATATCATCATGATGCAATTATGGTCATTGTGCATAAGTTGACCAAAGTAGCTCACTTTTCTCTCATGAATACCACTTATAATGACAATTCAATGGTAAAGGTATTTGTGTATAGCATTTTTATTTTGTATGAGATTCCCCAAAGATTATTTTAGATAAAGAACTAGTATATACTACTCAGTTATATACCTGTTTGCATTAGTAATTTGGCACAAAACTCAATTTTTGTGCTTCCTACCATCTTGAGATTGATGGATAGATTGGTAGAGTCAATCAAGTCCTAGAATACATGGTGTGAATGTATGATATGGACCAACAATCCCATTTGGAAGACTATGTATACCATGTTGAATTTGTTTATAATAATAGATATCATAGTTCAATCAATATGGAACCTTTCTAGGATTTATATCATCAAGCCTATATAACCCCACTAATCTTGTAATGACTTGAAAATAAAGTCTTAATTGGCCATGCCATGATATAATACATGGAATGACAAGTATTTAGGATACAAAAACACTTGAAAATTACTAGGAATTAGCAAAATAAGTATGTTAAATTAAAAAAATTGATCAAAATTTTAATGTTGGTGATAAATTTTCTTTAGGGTGAGACCCAAAAATAGCCCCATCCATTATGGAAAAGGGTAAAATTTGGCACCTAATTTTATTGGGCCATTTGAGGTCTTGAAGGACATTATCCCAACATTTTATACACTAACCTTGCCATATAGCATATATCATGTTCATGATTTATTTAATATATTTATTTAGCATTAGTATGTTACTGGTATTGGTCATGAAATGGATTAGATAGCCTTTTAGGTTACAAATGATGGGGTTATGACTTTAGAGCCCATCAATATTTTAGCATGTAGGGTGTTGAATCTAAGGTAGAGACTTAGATTAGGTTAAGTTACAAAGAGACAAATATGATAAATTAGTAGTTACTTGTGAATATGTTGCACCTTTGAGGATTTAGTATCCTCACCTCTTTAAATGACTTCCAATTAGAAGTTTAAATAAGGTAATAGTCATATAAGTCACTATTTTTCATAGTGCTTATCTTTGACAAAGATAACCATTAAATTATGATTTATATGTTTTGATTATTAAATTAAGTTATTTAGTCACATCCACCTAATGTGTGAAAGGATTTATGAAATATTTTAATGTATTGGGAACCATGAGAAATACCTATTATCAATCATGTTTTGGATTGCTTAATTATGAAAGTATGATGCTTACATTTCATTTATGTAATGTTTATGTATAAAATTTGATTATGTCTATGAGATAAACTAACTAAAATCATGATTGAATCATTGTTTCTAAGATTATGAAATGGAAACTACTTATGTATTGAATAATATGAAAATATTTACATGGAGATTGATATTATATGATTGATTAGTTATGGTTAATTGATTGAGTACCGTATTTAATCAAATTCTATAGTGTCATTTATTAGGTTACAAGAATTTGATGTGTGCATTGAGTGTGTAAAAATAAGAAAATAACCAAATAAGGAAAGATAATATGTCAAACATGGTTATATCACTAATAATTTTTACCCTTAAAACCATCGTAAACGCTTACTATGAAATTAGATGCTTAGTCCACCACCTTTTCTAACTTAGAATATGTTTTAGGAGGCTATCCTTTAAGCTTAGTTGGTGAATATTATTTTTTTCTAACCTAAATATCTTGTAGCCAACATCTAGAATGTCTAATGGTGAATTGGTAGATCTTCCATTAATTTCCTTAGTCTTGAATCAAGTGGTTAAAGAGGTAAGTGAGTCATTAAAGAAAACACAAAAGAATTCAAGAGCTACCATGATCCTTAATTAAACATGGAAAATAACATCCCCTAATTGGGCATGGGGTGGCAAGTGGCTAGTGGTTGGCCGATTCTTGGATGACTATATATATAAGTTGAGCTCCCTTAGTGTAGGACTTTTTGGGAAAATTGGAAAAAACTTTTCTAATTTAGAAAGATGGAAGACTTAGCATAACTAAATGAGAAGAAACATATATGAAAAAAGGGTTAGGAAATACAATTCTAGAAAATTGGAGTATATTTCTGAAGTGGTCTTAAAGTTAATAGGTGGGCTTTATCTTAACCTATGTTTTTAGTTGTTTTGTTGGAATGAAATGATTTTGTTCTTGTTTGATATTATGATTTTAGGAGAATAAGAACACTTGATCTAGTCTACCTATTTATTTTTCCCATTGTTGTGCATTGGATACCATGTAGTGATTACTAATTTGAGGGCCTTGGAGAGGATTTTACTAGTTTGAGGGCCTTGGAGAGGTGATTAATCCTTAGTTGAATGAAATGATTTTGGTTCTTTGTTTTTTCTCTTTCTTGAAGGATAATAATACCACTAGGTTTATTATACCTATCTTATTATCTTACCATGGTTGTGCACTAGTTTTCATGAAGTTCTTTTCCTAATTGAGGGAATTAAAGAGGTTGAGTTCCTCCTTACTTGACTTAGATGTCTTAAATTCTTTCTTGAATTTTATTGATTCTATTGCAACCTAATGCAGTGTTTATCAATGAGAATCATCTGTATGGTGGAAGAATGTTAAGCCATCTTATGTCAAACATGGTGGTAGAATGATTGAACCTCATGTTAATGTCACCATGGAAGTTGTTAATCCCTCTTATGGTTAGACATAATAGTATATTGCTTAAACCTCCAATGACTATTGGATATAGTTAATAGAGTGAGTTATCCTATTGTTATCCAATCAAACATCAGGCCTTGTATATGTTGTGAGTGATTTTTTATTCATTTTATTTATGTATAAATGTGTGGCTTCACTTAAATGACCATTTGACTATTTCTTTTCCTTATATTTAGGATTGGAAGTCTCTTTGGGTAAGAAATAGGAACAAATTTATAGGTGTTTCATGGTCATTCCCCTGTGTTAAGATAACCTTGCTTAGATATCAACCCTTTCCTTTACCAAGTGATATAAATATAATCAAAATTGGGAGTCTCAAGATGAAGTGTGCCTAGACTAGCATATTGATAATGAGAAAAGGTTATGTGGTGAGCCTTCATTATTATGGCCAATAGATGCTTTGGAGTGAATGAGGAGCATTATTTAAGATTGGCCTATCCTCTATTATTTTATTAGGCCTAGAGATATGCCTCTTGTTAATTAATATAATTAAATAAAATATAATGTATTATTAATGCTTTAGTAGTTATCCTACTTGTAATAAACTTATAAAGAAAGAGTTTGGATAATATCCTCTATTTAGTGAAACATCAATGTTAAACTAAGTTGTATTTATTATGAATACTTGGTTATAAGATCTTGGGAAGGATATTATTTGTATAAAATATTATTTATCCCTTTTGGGATCTTTTAGTTAAATTCATAGATTGATTTCCTTGGTTAAATCATGGTCTTGGGTGGATTTTTTTTGGTATTATGTCTCCCTTTATTATCTGGAGGTGTTTTGATTGAATGCATTGAGCGTATGCAAAATGAGTGATACTAAGATAAATAGCTAGTATATTACTATTATTATTAATTATTTTTCTTGTTGAAATGAAATTAACATTGGTGACTTCTAGTATAATTATGCCAGTCATGAATAAAGACTACATTGTCTTGACTTGAACCTTTCTATAAAAAGATTCACAAAGTAACTATGATTGTTATATTTGAAACTTGAAAATGAGTCATTAAGTAAATACATCTATTTTTAATTATGTATTTTCTAATAAAAAATTATAATTTGTTTGATTTTATCTCTATGGAGAATAGTTTCTTGATTATACATATGTCTCTCTCTTTTAATTGGTTATGGTTTATTCATTAAATCAAGCTTGGGAAATGATGTTTTTAATACATTTATTAATCTATGGATATTTTTTTTTGAATAATAATATGGAAAATTCATTGAATATTTGGTTTTAATTTTGACTAGAAGGGTAGTCTAATGTTTTGTGTTAGTAGGATAGTCAAAAGTTTTATGTGAGTAGTAGCTAGAGGTTTTATTGTTAAATTGTTAGATCAAATGATGTGAACAAATGTTCCCAAGGCCTATGTCTTGACTCTCATTTCTAAGTTTTTATTAATATTTTAACTTGGGGTCACTCAATTTTTCCTTATCTAATTTATATCTTTGGCCTTTTCATTTAATTTCACCTTAGTTTATTTTTCTACTTTTGACCAGTGTTTAAAAGAATCCATGTGTCATCATCCTAAGACTTAGGAGTGACATCAGCTTGGTCAAAGGTACAATTATGGTCAAGATAGTGGTAAATTAGGATGGTACACATGAAATCATCTAGATGACTTGAAATCCTAGATAGGACCATACAAGGAGTGATGCCTCTAGGATAATGAACTAGCATAATGTTTTCACATCATATTATCTTGATGATCGATGAACTTGGAGATGTTAATATTGATATTGATGCCCAAAAAATTGGGTTGAGTGGAAACAAAGCCACAACAAAGTTTTAGGGCATTAAAAATTCCATAAATTGGGAGATCCTAGGAAACTATGAAGAACTACATGGCTAGTCCATTTTTATAGATAGGTAGAACCCTCAAGATCCCTGGGACCTAAAAGAGAAACTAACATGGCATTAGAGGCCACCAAAGAACTCACATGGAGCTAAGTATGTCTTTGATGGCCAACTTTTATTTTAAATTAATCTCAATGTCATTAGTGCAATCACATTTCTAGTGTGATCCTATGAAATAATTTTGAGATCTTACCAAATGAATTGAAATGATGGAAATCTTAATTATTATATGCTTCAATTAAGTCTTATGTTACTAGCATGATTTTCCTAATTATTTTTGTCTTTAAAATATATTCATTTTTATTTAGATGTCCCTATGTTAGTTGTTCATTTAATATTTTTGTCATGTCTATTTTCATTAAGATAATTTAAAAATTGGCATGACACCAAATACCTAATATGTTACCATGTGTCTCAATCATGAGAGTTTAGAGATTTTTGACACTTATCAAAAAAATTTAAATGATTTTCTTTGATTGAATGAGATTATTCTATGTGGCATGATGTCAAGTTTCCTATGCCTTTTATAGTTAGTTAAATTTACATTAATCAAATTATTTCTTTGCACTTTTGATTGAACTCCAAACCATTGATATTTCCACATGGCATCCATACATTGAATCTTCCATCAAATTCCTCCACTATATGAACCAACCCTCAAAGGCCTTAGATATCCATGTTGATGTCTTGTGTCATCATCATAAACCTTCATGACTTAGAATTAATATTGAATTTGTATTCCCTTAGATCACCAAAAAACCCACCACATGGATGGATCACAAAATTTAGGAGCTCATATAACTTTGAACTATTTACTACCTCCCTTTAAGCTCTGAGTTCCCAGTATGCACCCACATGTCATAATATCATAACTTTTGGGTTTATAATACTTATCCATTTTTGAAATAGCCACTTCTCATGGACCAAAACACCTAAGATTTTGATAGTTGTCAAGGATTGAAGACTTCATCATATCTCTGAGAATAAAGACAAAAGACAATTGACTCAAGAAACCATTAGTAAGTTAGTCGATAAAAATAAATGAATACCTAATATATAAATAAAATAAAGCCTAATTTAAGTTAATAAAAGTCCAAAATAGACTAGAGAAATCATGAATTAGCCTAGGAAAAAGTTCAAAAGACTTAAAATATACCCTAGCCAAACTAAATTTGGCTAGGTAAAATACACTTTGAACTCATGTAATCCATTTTCAAAATCCAAAAAAAGAATTTTAAATTAATAATATGTCCATTTAAATTTAATTTTTAACTATATATATGTGTGAATAACATCATAATTAAATTTAAATAGTTCAATGATGAAGTTAAGGTTCAATGAAATAAACTATTAAAATTGCCCTGTTTCAAATTTAACCCCTAAAAAAGGTTACATTCATGTTTGAATATAAAATGTTTAAAATAATCATTGAAATACATTATGAGAACCATAAGGTAACATTCTTAGAATTTTTTTATAATAAATGGAATACATTTCATTGATAATGGTCAAATTGGGTGAATTTCTATTATTTGAATTCAAGATAAGGATTGCCTAATCATTATGAATAATGGTCTACTAAGTGTTGTTCAATTTAATCAAACATATTGGACACATGAGATAAAAACTCAAAATGAGAATCCATTTAATCAATTTACATAGTATTAATAAATGTGACCATGTAAGAAATTAAGAACAAAAATAAGAAATTAGTATGTTAAATCAAAAGGGTCCTCATGTGAGATTTTAAGTAATGGGGTGTGTTGAACCCAACACAAACTAAAATATTTTTCTTAAAACTTGCTAAATGATAAATAAAATTCTAAGGGACTAGAGATAATCCTAACATAAGAATCAGTAACTAAAACAACTAGTTTACTTATTGTAGGAGAAGAATGGATACAAATGCATGTCATTGCTAAGGCTATAGAAATATTTTATAGGCCAAGATACTAACTATAATTCAATACTAAGGGCACAATAAAGTATTATCTTCATACTACTTGACACTAGGTGGCTATATTTGTCATCAAATACTTATTTAGAGAAGGTAGGTTATCTCTACTTGAATTTTTTGAGTCATCTAATACATTGTCATATCATAAATTTTCGTAATTATTTTCTTAATTTTTTTTGAAAAATTCCAAGTTATTTTAGAAGGGGAAGCTTGAAACACTTTCCAACCATTAATTAATCAAAATAATTATGAAAAGAGGTTTACCAGTACTAGACTTGATATCACTTGGGAAGACTTTGTGGAAATTATTTGTCTTCAAAATTAGGTTGTTAATCATCCTAGGGAATCTAGAATAAACCCACCTTTAGTATCTCTTCCACCTAAGAAAATTAAAAATCCTTATAAAGAATCATCTATTAGATTGAAGAGACAGTCTCATAGATTGAGATTCAAGGGAGTGAGAACAAGAACATCTTTCTCCAAAGCCATTGCAATTGATATTTTTTTAGAATGAGACTTTTTTTATGAAGCTTTGAGTTTGAGTGAAGATGAAATAGTGGAATATAGTAATGAGGAATCCATTAATGAAAGTTTCAAATAATAAAAATAAATGAAAAAATAACTTAATACCAAATAATAAATAGAGGAATAACATGTTTTCAATGAAGAAGTCCAAGAAGAAGAAACAAAATAAGAACATGTTGACAATGATGAAGTTCAAGATAAATAAAAGGATTTTATAGTAAATGAAGAAATGGAACATACCTTTGCTCCTCCTAGTCCAAAAATAAGTGACCATGACAAC
This sequence comes from Torreya grandis, assembly GCA_037957365.1. Lineage (NCBI taxonomy): Eukaryota > Viridiplantae > Streptophyta > Pinopsida > Cupressales > Taxaceae > Torreya > Torreya grandis. Next base: position 115,015 of record JARHVA010010836.1, read on the forward strand.
CCATTTCTTGTATATTAGGAGATAGAGTTGTTAATGACTATAATTTTATGTTTAAAGGCAAGATAAACTAGACTAGATACATTAGCTTGAGTGGTAAATGAGGAAGAGGAAGAGTATTTGGAACATAATAACATGTATAAAAGACACAAGAACCTATAATAGACACACAAGAACATATATAAGTACTTTTAGAAACTACCTCTAAGGCAATGAAACCTAACAATCATGCAACCAATTTACATGAGCTACTCTTAATCATAATCATTAAACCTACATCCTCTTCCAAACAAATAGGTATGAATACAAAACGTAACAAAAATCATGTTAATTATATTACAATAAAAATTCATGAAGAAATTATTTAAGCCTTTATGTTTAGTTGTTTTAACAAAAATTAAAAGGTAGCATAAGATAATCCATTTGTTAAGACATAAAAACAATAATTTGAATAAATAGATAGTGGAAAGGATGAATAATTAATGAAAAATAGAGAGAATACTTATCAGTTCAAAATATTTATTTCTTAAGATTTGTGAGATTTTTATGAAAATTTTATAATATAGACCTCCCCCTAGAGTTAATTCTATATACCTTGAAGAGATTATATAAGATTAGATTGGTAATTATATTTCATGGGAAAGAGATTATATAAGATTGTCTTTTGATTTATATAATGATTATCTCAATTGTACATAGGAAAATAAGGACTTTATGTGTGAATTCTAACAGCATGAGTTCATTATAACCAATAACAAATAATGGAACCACAACTTCTTGGTTGGATATGTACAATTTAGGGATTATTGTTCTTATCTTACAAATGTATTAAGAAGAGGAAAATAAATTGAGATATATTTTGAATCAAATACCTCTACTCCACTAAATCTCTAATCTATATTTTTGTTTCCTATAAATATCATTAGATAATGGGATAGTCATATTCAACACTTTGAATTTTTTGTTGATGTTTAGTCTTCTAGGTAAAAAATTATTCACCATGTCATTTATCTTTCTAACAAGATTACTAAATAATGCCTTATTGTGTTCATAATGAGATGGGAAGAAATAACACCATAGTTTTAATAAAGATAAACATAATTTATTCCTAATTTAAGAGCTATAAATATAAGACCTATTAGATTTATAAATTATTTAAAATTATTGGATGGATAGTAATGCAATTTATTATTCCAATACTTTGGTCTTATATCCTATTTTGGACTACAAAAGGATAGAGGAGGATAAAAAATGGGAATTCCCACATCAAATCAAAGGATACTTCCCACAATAGGAAATCAGTGTGAAACCCTTTGTAATTTCAAAACCTTATGTGCTCATTTCATGTGTGATACATCTTATTTTGGTCCATCACGATCCACCTTTTATCTACATAAAAGATGTGAAAAAATTTAGGTTTAGGAGTGCAATGATCTCTAGAAATGGCCTCACCTAATGTCTAAAAATTTGCTTTTTTATTACTTTTTTTATAGTTTCCATTTAAAAAATACTAGTAAATATAAACATATATATATATATATATAGACATGCAAAGAAAATATTAATTTTAATATGTTATTTCTATTTTTATAATCTATTTAAAAATTTTCATAATGGTTTAGTGTTTTCATGGATAATTGGAGTGGGAAAATATATTTGTTTATTATGTTTAGGTAGACTTCAACCAATCTAGGAGACACATCCAAATTAATTGGTTAGCTAGATATTGAAAATGTATATTTACCATAATAATTAGGAATCACCCAATGCAATTGGATAATTACAACTGTAGCAATGACTATAAATGTACATTTCTTAAATCACAATAAACCAAAAAAAATCAATTCTAACCTATTATAACTCATTCAATAGTCTCTAAGAAATATGAAATGTGGTGAGAAGTTATTGTAAATATATCTGGATTCCATTAGACCATGTTTTATTTTATGTATCATTTGACCATATGGTTATAACCATATAAAAACCTTGTTTTATTATTTTGATTTATGTCATTATACAAAATCTTAATGTTTTAACTGTAATGTCTATATTTAAATAATAAAAACATCCTTTATATAGGATAGGTTTTTGATAATTAAAATTTTAATTCATATTAGTATAAGCATTGGAATCATATTGATTGAAGGAGATATTTTAATATTTTGTACTTTCATATAGAAATAATTATATTAATACCAACTTTTATCAATGTAAAAAATGTTATTTATGCTAAATCATTTGTAAATAAAGAAGGGATCTGAATCATTATTCCAACCAAGTAGGGTCCACTGATGAGGATTTTTTACGACAATCCCATCTACTAAGTAGATATTTTATACTCAAATTGTGTGATTACATTCCAATTATGTGTTTGATGTCTATTTATTTTCATATTTTATTTCCTTATAATTAATTTTTATTATTTTTGGTTGGTTGATTATCTTTGGTTTAAGTTCATGAAGCTTCCAAAATCATATTTATGTCCTTTATGTATCTTTCCCTTCATTCAAGGGTGCTTATGTTATGTAATTTATAATTATAAAATTGGGGTTTCCTATATGAAACCATTAGTATACTAACCTTAAAAATATCCTAATGTGCACATTACCAATGTTTACATACCTTAGGTTGATAATCTAATGAATGATCATTCTTAATAAACCAAGTGGTTACCCCTCTAGAGCACATTCTATTGGATTTTACATAGTGATTGGATTGTATCAAGTTTAATTTTAAAATTGATTTTTCCACTCAACATTTTCAAGATCAAATCTATATTTCTCATCCATATATCAAAAGATCCCAATTGCAAATTCACAAAAAGGGGAAGATCTATGTGTGGTTTTAATTCCATTTTTAGAGTATTATATATATATAGGTAGTGGTAAATCATGAACATGTATGATGGAGGTTAGATTAGACATATTACACTTCCTCACTTTTTACAAGTTTTCATCTTCCACAAATGAACTTAGAGTTTTAAGGAGAAGGAAGTTAATGTCTAGAGTTGTGCATATAATATAGGGTCATATCTCACACAAATATGTACATATCATATAGGTGATATTCAATATGTGTTAAATGAGAGACAAATTTTCCAAAGAAAGAAACATTAAATTTTTAAAGTAGCATCTATGTTCATACCCAGGCTTGATGGTCTTAACCCTACATGTATAGAAATAGTCTAACATCTATAAATATCACATGATTCATTGTAATTTATTTTTGATGTTAGAACATAGTCATAATAAATTATTCAAATATTAAATTTAAGTATCTTGATCTCCTTATTAATTTATATAGATATTATATTTCATTATCATAGTTATCTTAATTAACTACATTCATATTTATGATTGATTTACATATATAATCAGCTAAATTAATTTTACATTTTTTTTCTTATTTTGATTTGCATAAATAAAATAATAGGATAAACACAATACAAAGTTTAGAGGATGTTTTTATTTATTTATTAATAAGGTTTCCAATACTAAATGTGAAAATTTGATCATGGTTTCATGGAAATACTCATCAAATATGGTGATTTATGTGTCTTATCACATCCTTTTGTATAAAGTAAAATAACATCATATTTTATGAATATAATATATAAGTTACATGGGACTATAGAAATCAAGTAATTTATTTTGATCATATACTTATTAATAATTTTTAGACTATGTCATTAGTTTATTTGATATCAATTAGCTTATAAATCATCACATCATCCCAAACATAATATAAAATTGAGCTAGTCAAAAGTTATTACAGGGTTATATATGATGTTTTTTTTGGAAAAAAAGAGTTTTTAAATATAAAAAAGAAGGATGGGCTCAATTATTTCCACTAAAATAATGCGGGTATAACACTTATTTTCATAACACATCCTTAATATCTCCATTTTTCCATTGTATGGATACTTACCACCATCTATCACAACATATGTAAGGGTTAAAATACATTTTTTTGGGTATTTTAAGAACACATTCAACACTAAAAAGTGGCACTCTTTAATCTCAAAGAAGTTTTTAAATGACACATAACCAAATGAAGTAACATGTTGAAAAGAACTAAACACAAATACATCTCAAATTAGGAGATTGGGTTTTTTATGAAATTATAAGCATATGATAAAAGTTACGTAATAAAAAATATAATAAGCTTTTACCTAAGTATTATGATCACTACCAAATCTTGTATAAGATCAACAGTGTAACATACTAATTATAGTTACATCATTTAGTTAAAATACATCTATCTTTCCATGTTTCCTACTTTAATAGGGTAATTAGACAATTATTTTCATCCCAAAGAGAGTTAGAAAAATATTTATGAGGAGAAAAAATTGTATTGGATCCTAAGTAAATCATATATACTTGCACAATGAGGTTTTGGATGAGATTGATTATAGAGTATATGATGAAGTGGGATAATCTAACTTTTGAAGATGTGACATGGAATTATTCAAAATTACTATATAAGTATCAAGTTATAATTAATGTTTATAACAACATTGGTTTTAATATGAGGGACATGTTATGCCTTTAACCTCTAGCATGTATTTATAAATGTGTTCCCAACTTTTGGATATCATAATATTTTATTTAGTCATGTGTTAATTTCAATTTATTAATATTGGTAGTAGTGTGTATCTATATCTTAAGTAAGGTATATATAAGTGGTAGTGGTTAGTATTATAGGATCATATTTAAAAATATTATTATTTTTAGGTTTTGGAAGTTATTCCCTTAAAGTGTATCAATCATATAATTATACAACTTTTATATATTATCAATGATTTGTTTGGATATATTATATTTGTATTTTATTATTGTGATTTAATATTATTTATATCCTCTTAATATATATAGTTTTATTGATTGTATATAATTTTTTTAATCTATCTATTTGATTTCATTACACTAGAGTTTCTAAAGACTCTATGGAAAATATATTTGAGAATAATTATTCTAGTATGACAATGAAAATTGAGAGATTACAGAAGATGTTATGGAATAATGATTGAAATATTTAAAGAATAGAAAAATTTAGAAATAAGTTTATCAAATTAGTAAAAAAATAAAAATAACAGGTTCCATTTGAAGGGAAAAGGTGTGGAAAAGGAAGGAAATGGGAATCTTTAGACTTTGATCCTTGAATTTAAGGAATATTATTGGATCAAGTTTGTAATTAAAATGATGAATATATTTTTATAAGAGGAAATAAAATTGATATTACAAGGATATGGATGTGAATATGAGGAGTTTCATATACATATTATGAAAAATGAAATTTAGATTTAGATTTGAAATGTTCAAAATTCATTCATAAATAAATGGTTAAATATAAAGTTAAAATAGATTTTTAGGAGAATTAATATCATAAAAATTATTCTATATGAAAGGAGAGATATAAATATTTTGAAATATATATTTAAAAAATATGTTTTCAAGAAATTATTGATATAGGATACTTGAATATATATTTCTACTAAATTAATCATATGTAAAATATTAACTAAGTCTTGGAAAATAAAATCATAAGAGAAATGGGTGAAAATAATAAAAAATGTGTATATATAGTTATGTTTTTTGATCTTTATTAATTTTTTTCATGGTATAATTTTAGGAAAATAAGGGAAAAATAAGAGTTGCTAAAGAAAGGATCTTAGAATTTAGAATTTTAAGGGGTTTTGGTTCAACCCTATGCAGGAGGAGATTGAATGGAAATCGCATGACCTAGGATAAAGTATTAATAACATTATATGTTGTTATGGATATTGGAAATATATAAAAAATGTGAAACTCTATTAAGGAGGTTGTATAAAATAGATTAAAAAATAAAGAGATAAGAAACATGTTATTTATGCAATGATGAAGTTAGTAATGAATATGTATAAATTGGTCTAAATATATCTCTCTTAATATTAAATTCAATTAACTTATTTATAAATTAGACTATGAAAATTATTTGATAAAATTATTATTATATTGTGATTATGGTTATATAACTGAAGACTATAGAAATGCACTTCCAAATAAGAATAAAGGATCTAAATTTAATTGTATTGGAAATTAAAATATAAGGTAAGATAATATATTTTCTAATGAAAATTTTTTAGTAAAAATATTTGGATAAAATTGATTTAACTATGGCAGTAGCATAATATCATGGATCAAAGTTAAAAGTGGGATCTAATTTTGATACAACTCTTAAGGAATATTTGGGCTCATTATTAAAATTGGTTGTATGAAATAGGGAGAGGTGATGGTAGAGGTAGTAAAAAAGTTTTATTAGATAATATTATTAAAAATTAAGTGTGTTTGTGAAGGATAGTAAATGTTTAACTTAGATATCAAATGAAAAAATATTAAATAAATTTAAGCAAAAGTTACTAGATATTGGAAAAAAATCAGAATAAGAATCACATGATAAACTAAAAAATGGATCAAAGTAATGATATTTACTATAATGATGAAATTAAAATGAGCTTAATGATGAAATAAATGAAGACTTAGAGGAAGAATTAATATGTAGAATTTAAAAATAATAATAATTGTAATGCATGATCCCTTTGTAAGCCCAAAAAAAAATAAAGAGATGAACAAAAGTTGAAAATATCAACCTAAACGGTCTCTAGAAGAAGTAATGTATGGTTTTCAAAAGAATTTGGAGAATATGTTTAATAAAAGGTGTAAATTTCCTCTTTTAACAATTTTTTAAAAATTTTATAGGTGAAATAAACCATAAGAGAGGAAAGGTGGGATATTACCTTAACTTTATAAAAAAAATTGGATATTATTTCGAAATATTGAAGGAATTTATTTTTTAATACTAAGTTATGGTAGGGTTTTAGTGGATGTGGACTATTTTGAGGAGTATTTTTATAATATTCTAGGTTGTTGGAATTATAAAAGATAAAACACTTTTCATGTAAACATAAAATATTAACTAGGGTAAGAATCATCTAATGGGAATAAAAATAACTATTTTAATTCATTTGGAATATTTATGTGATAAAACTATGTTTTTTTATAAAATTAAAATAAGTTGTTAGCTTTTTATAGGATTTTAAACCCATTTTTAATATTGAAGACACAGTAGTTGAGTAAAAAATAAGATGCTTACTAAATATTAAATTTTTTGATTTAACTTTAAGATGGAAATGCTAAAAAAATAATGCAACTTTATGTTTGATCTAGATCTTAATCTTAAGATAATAATGTATGTAAATTTTTCCTCACCATTAAAATTAATTTAGTTTTTTTTGTTGGATTGATGAGATAGGATAAGATGTTATGTTTTCATTCTGATGTGAAATATGTTGTATGGTTTTATAAACAACTAGACCTTTATAGGGTTTTATAAGTATATTTATTTGTATAAAATCATAGGTATTTTATATGGATTTGGGATTCAAAAGTCAATTTATGTTGGTTTTTTGGCTTTTAAAAAATTATTATTATTTAATCTTGCTCGTATTTAAACTTAATATTATGTAAAAAAACATTTTGAAATTAATAAATGGGTGAAGGAACATCAACCTTAATTTTTACTAATAAAAAAATTATGCCTCATACTAGTTGGAGAAAAATGATCATAAGTTGGTGTAGTAAGATTTCATTAGTCTTAAAAATAATGGTTTCATTTCTTTAATTTTGATTGTGTTATATATATATATATATATATATATATATATATATATATATATATATATATATTTATTTATGTCATGATTTTTTCTTAAATTTATTCATATCTCACCTCTTTATGTATTATTAATTTTTTGTTCTCATATGTATAAAATTTAGGGTTATACACCATGATATAATAAATTGAAGGAATTTATTTCACATAATAAATAAATTATTAAACGATAAGGTCAAAATGAACCAAATTTTAAATGTTATGTCTCTAATATTATATAGGAGTCAAGGACTCATAAAGAGAAATAATTTTTTTATAAATCCTCAAATATAAAAGGAGATATTTCCTATAAGAACTTAAATTTAAAATAGGAATAGTCTCATTTAAAAAAAATAAAGGCTAAAATATTACACATTCCTTATGAAATGAATTAAAAGATACTTTCATGGAGATAATTTGAATATGGAATTTTCTTGGTTGAATATGAGGACAAAGACCATGACGATCAAGATAGATTTGGATGAAAATTTTAATTATTTCAAAGCTCATATTTTCCCATTTGATTCTTTTCATTACAATTAATTTTATAGATATAAATAAAAATAGGATTCTTCTATCGTACATTTTTTCCTAGGTAGTTTTTTTTCTTGTATTTTAGTTCATATTTTTAAATTTGAAAAAAAATATTATATAGATTTAAAAGAATTTAATGGTGATCTTTTTTCTCTTTTTATTATCCAATTTAGCTAAAAATGT
>JARHVA010010837.1:0-123241 GCA_037957365.1 Torreya grandis
AATTAGATTAGCCATATACTACACAATCATCCACTAACATCAACCTATTAATTTAAAACTATATCATCCTAGATGATCCCATTTATTTATTGTAATGATTTTTAACACATTTATCATTAATTAAATAGGCATTAATGACCCTCCTTAATCCATACCATTTTCATCTTAATTTTTGCACTACCCCAAAATGTTTTAGAGTAAATTCCTCTACATGTATTTGCCTTGGTATCTATTTTTACAAATATACCTCATATTAAAATAAAAAGTGATAAAAATCCAAATTCAATACATCCCAGACCTAGATCATGCTCACATAAACCATAATGTGTCCTCTCCTCTTGCTACTCGCATCCATGCCATCATATCTCTCATAATTTCTCTAGATCACACAAAGATTTGGTTTCATAAAATAGTAAATTTTCAAATGAATATTTAAAATTATAATTATATTTAAAATTTACAAACTCTCTATCTAACAATTATTTTACCATAAGATTTTTTGTTTTGCTCATAACTATGTGTTTAAAAGATCTTTTACCAAACCACAAAAAAGTTATGGAATCCTGAAAATGTATTAAAAAATTATATATTTATCCCATATTATTTTCTTTTTTTATTGAATTTTAGATTATTTTCCAAGTCCACCTAATGTCCCATACATTATAAAATTCTTAAACCCACTTCTCATGAAACTTATATTTCATATAAATAAGGTAAGTGAATGTATTTATTATTCAATTCTTTACTTTCATTAATTTCCACTTTTTACTATAATTTATTAGGTCTACATTTTTCATTAGTATGTTCTTTCTCAAAGCACCATCCCTAGTTACAACTATGTGACACATGATGAGTTTTGAGTGGGGCATATGTATACACAAAATAATTTTAAACTTTATCATTTAATAATGATTTCTCTCTTATAAAAACCTATCAAGTTTCAATCTCTATAAGTGATAATATTAAAGGGTGCACCATGAAAGGGGTAGGTAGACCTTTGGTGCTTTACAAGATTGTTAGTCCCTATCCTACTACCTAAACCCACTACAAGTCACTTTTATCTAACTCCATAAGGAATCAAAACCTACTTATCTACTCATATAATCATCTAACCTTCCAAAATGGCCCCTAACTAAGAAAACACTCATGTTTTTCATTTTCATACTATGCCATCCTACTTGATCTTGTTAGGGATTGAGTGCATGTTACAAAAATATGGCAACCTAACTAACTTAATTTGAGACCTAATGGTTATATTTATCACCTAAAAAACTCAAGCCAATCAAACTTGTTGACTAAATTCATGTGAGGATTAGGGTTAATATTTGGTTCTAAATACCCCATTCACCTTAATATAATAGAGATGTACATTCATTTTCACATTATTACAATTCACAATTATGTTTATTCTACATTTTAGGAGTCATTTCTTATGTTTTTACCTTGGAGGGAAAGAATCTTGTCTTATGGGAAAGTATTAGATGAAAAGTAAGAGTCTTTTAGCCTAGAACTAATTTATATAGTGTGATCCTTACAAAGCCACAACAACATATTGTAAATAACCACTAGCCAAGGATATGTTAAATTTAAGTTAAGTATTCCTAAATTTTATTCTTTCATTTGGTAAATAGATATTTCATAAAGTAATATAATAAAAGTTATGATCCTTTTTTATCTTACTTCTACATTGACTTGAGTAGAGTTCTCTTTGCATGTTTTATTTTATTTATTTAATTATCCCCATTTGTGACACAAGTTTTAGTGAGAAATATATTAGATTTATTTTATGTATTGTATGCCTATATGGGTTTATCACATAATATAATTTACCTATATTCTTTATATCATTATTATTTGGTGTTGTGTATTAAGATATCCTTTGTTTATGTTTAGTAGATCCAAATTGGTCATGTCTTGATATAAATAGATATGTAATGAAGTATTTATTAACACTACCTTATTGAATACTATAATACACTAAGTAGTAAAAGTTATAGACCCATACTAATTCATTACATACATAACCCATAATGAACATATTAGGAAACTGGTAATAATTACAAAAAACTAGAATACCTAGAAACCATAGAAAGCTAATCATCCACTGTACTAGTCATAGTTTCAAGTATTTAGTGTCCATGGTATTTGAGGAACTCATAAGTTATTAATTTTTATCACCTTTATTATTATTTATAATTCCTCTCATTATATTGTAAGGACCCCCCATGTTATCTACCTATAGTGTGTTATCTTTGGCCACCTTGCACTCTTCCTTATTATACTTTTTTTTTGATAGAATTCCCACCTTGTATTTTTACTAAGATTATTTTTGGAAGAAAAATTAATAAGAGGGGGGTGAATAACAATTTAAAAACTTTCTTAAAAATCTCACTTAATCAATCATGAAACATTCAAACAAGCATATGGATTTTGTAAGCATAAACACTTATCCACATAAGAATAAAAACATAAGAACACATCAAATATGTGGGAAAATATCAAGGGGAAGAAAACCCATTGATATATGAAAATGTATTAAATTAATATAATAAAAACACCAAATTTAGTGAAGCTCCCACTTCACATGGAGCACCAACCCCAATAGTTAAGCACCAACTCAACTAGGCTTTAACAAGCACCAACTTACAAGGAAGCATCAACCCCCTAAATGACTCAACACACACTCAACCACCTTATTTATTTTATAAAATTTAGTAAAAATTGTTTTTCAACAAAATTATAATTACCACCTCTTCATCTCTTCATACTCTTAGCCCTCTCAAACTACCTTCTAAGATCCTTCGCCCAACTAGGTCTCTTACAGATAGATTAGGTCATATGACCTTGATCCTCAAATAAATAAACTATATTATATATTAATTAATGATAATGTAAACTATTATGATGGTATATAGTAACTTATATTTCTCTTGAATATGATATTTTACTCTTTTTCTCTCTACACACAAAAAGAAGCCTAAAAATGCCTTGCATTTATACAAGTCTCTTGTTTATATCCTTCTTGGTCAGTCAAACACCCTTGACCTATTAAGTCAGACATGGAATAGATATTATGAAATCTCATAGACATGGATAAAACATTATTTGAGTCCCTTTATGTCTGACATAACTCAATTAGGCCTCATTTCATCTTTAGGTCTCATGGAGACCTAATCCCATTAGGTCTACTTTAGGACATGTTACACTTTGCCTTCACTAGAAAATATTCAAAAAACTAATACAAAAGGAACATATAATATGTAAATAATATATAACCTTTATAAAATAATATAGTCTTTATAATACTTTTGAGATCCAACCACCACATGAAGCACATCATTTGAACTATTCACAATTAGCCCTGTCCATACCTAGAAAGTTTGTCTTGAACAAATACAACATAAACACAATTTAAAAAACCATGGAAAACAAAAAAATATAAATAAGATTCATAACCTTAGTTTCATCACCATAATATTTATAATTCACAAATTAGGTCAAAATGACTCAAATCTTTCTCTCTAAATAGCCCACTCAGAACTGCCAACTAGCCTCAAAATATAGTCATGGAAACTTGAACTTTTAAAACATAAAATAAAAAACAACGAAATTATAATATATTAAAATTATCCTAAAACATCATTATAACAATATAAATCAAAAATATCATAATTTATAATGGTAATTATTGGTCTTGCAAAATAATTTGTTGACCTTCTCTCTCACAAACCTCACTTAACCCTTCAAGTTATTTTGGATTCAACGTATCCACTACTTTAAATAAATAAAAAAAACTAATAAAAAATATATAAAGGACATAAAATTAAAAAATAACATATACATGTACTTATATCCATCCACTTAGAGCATATAGCCTTAAACTCATCATTTTAACTTGCTAGCCCAGAACTACCAGTTTGCCTTAAAGCATAGTCATGGTGACAATGGCATTCAATAAATGTATGACAGCTTTCAAAGACTTCTAATTAATTTATATGATCTTACAAGATCATTTTGAAATTATAAAATAGATATATAATTTGGTTAAATATAAATATTGGTCTTATATACTAATCTTAGAGATTTCATATCTCATTGTCTCATCTGAATCAAACATGTCAACTTATGAGAAACATTTTCATCATATCCACTAACCTCCAAAACTAATAAAAAAATAAAATGTATTAAAAGTATTTAAAAATGTATTTATTCACTTATATTAAACCCTATTCCATGATAACACATCCCTAATTACCTTCTCACTTTTGCTCGAGTTTCTCACTGTTTGCACCATTAGGCCTGTTAGTGATAGGTTGTCTTGGATGATCAGTTTATCACACCTAAGGGATAGAAACCATATAAAAAAATAATGGAAAAAAATATAATTCTCAAAATTTGTCCTCCATCCATTTAGAAACCTTGACTTGGTCAAATCTAACTACTATAACAAATTTATGAGAAAAAAGGCCTTTTCTCTAGGGTCTACTCACACACCTAATAAACCAATCACACTTGGAGATAATTGGAATAGTTGAATAAAACCTCAAATCATTAAACAATACATAATAATCCATTGTGATCACTTTATAATAAAGTCTTTCATATTAGGTTACTCTTAGGGTTCTTTGAGGGTTTAAACCATCTTTCAAACTTAACAATCATTCATAAAGCATAGCCTCTTAATCCAAAAACTAATTACTAAAATTTTAATCTACAACCCTTCCCCATATACCGTGAATATCTTAGGTTATCATGTAGACATTACACATGCCATTGAACACTTGAAAGTCCTTATCATGTTGAGAACCCTTCATTATATGCACATGAGAGACCTTAAAACCACTTTTATTGACTTATCTTGAAAAACATGACCTCAAACCTTGTGAACATTATTTAATCAACATATAATATATCTATCCATGCTCATATGAGCTAAAACATATTTAAATATGATCATGACCCCTCATTAGGTTACACTCTCTCTCTTTGATCTCTAGACCTTGACCTACAAATAAAATTAGGCCTTGAAATTGACCTTCATGCCTATTTACATGTGTTCTCTATAGACACCTAAAAATGGCCACCAATGGATCCATACCTAAATTTATGCCAATTTTTACCAACCTTTGCACATCTAGCCTAATAATTTCTAAACGTTTGAAATTTGGGTTCATAGCATGCAATTCATCTTATAAAATAATTAAATGGGACAAAAGCACACATCAATTACTTCAAATATTAAAAAATGTCAAAAATAATAAATAAAATTAATTAATATGCAAATAATAATCAAATCCTAATTGAATTCATCCATGAGAAATTAAATGAATTATCAAAAAGGAAATTCAAAAATAAATGAATATCCTAGGAAATAATAATCACCTTTTGTGAGTTGTCCAAAATGGAAAATATCCCACCCATGCTAATTCCATTCTAAGCATGATCATTTGACACCTTTAAACCCTACTAGGGTTAAACAAGAAAACATAGGTTAATATTTAACTCATTCCAAGTTGATTTCAAAGCATATAAAATCAAGCTTAGAGATATTCATTTAGGGAGTTTGGAACATAGTAGAGTTATAATCTAGGATTTAAGGCATGAAGCAAATACATAGTGTTATAATGCAAAAATTATAAGCCAATCCAAGCCAAAATCCAACCATGGTTCCAAGAGGAGATGAATATATCCAAACCCCACTGAAGAAGACTTCTTAAGTACAATTTGAGCAATCCAAAAAACACATAATTTGGAGCATTCGAGGAAGGTAATGAAAATTTTTAAGATTTTTTTACATTTTGGTTGAGCTTTATCATTTGTAATTTTTTCACCAATCTCCCCCCATGATCTAGTCATGGAGGTGTTATGATTTGTTAGTGTGTTTTTAATTTATTTTGTTTTAGTAAAAATTAACACTTAATCTAACCTCCCTTCCATCATCAAATTCTTAGCATCATAAATGTCATGCCCAGTAGGACCCAATGCATTCCACCTACCAAGGACATCAATATACAACTTTTAAATCTTCATTTGGATGCTTGAAGCTCTCTAAAATTTATTTTATAACATTATTTTGGATGGATTTTATTTTGGTTTATTTCTTAGATTTACATAGAGATCAATGATGATCATGTGTAACTGGTGACAATTAGGCCTAAACCTACCATGATTCTACCCATCCAAGACTAATTTTGTGTAAATTATTGATGGTCAAGTCACAAGGTAAAAATTACATTAAAGCATGCATTTTGATTCTTTATTTCATTCAAATTATTGATTTCTTAGTTCACACCTAGGTTCATTTCTTAGTTCACACCTAGGTTCAAACTAAATTAAAAACCCAAGAGCTAAAACTCAAACATCATTTTGCCAACCAAGAAATTTCTTCAAAGCAGGTTGTCATTATCTAACAATTATAGGTTGATGGATTGATTTGAATACCAAATTTGCCTATTTTGACTAACCAAACATTTCATTTTGGGCTTTTAAAAGGAATTAGTCAAATTTTGCACATTATAATTTGGGTCTAAAATGAATATTTTAGATCTTACACATTTGGTATTTGGGGTATAAAACTAATCTAGCATGATAAGTCTTATAAAAATATCAAATTTGGTGCCCAAAACACATGCTTAAATCATAAACATTTTAAGTTGTTGTTTTAAAATGAACTCTTAGGCTAAGTCTCACACATTTGGACTTTTGGGATTAAAAAAACTAGATGGTCTTGATTAATTTGGTCTTTTATGAAAATATTATTTCAATATTTTGTACTTAAATGAATGGGCCTAGTAGAGAACAATGTCACATTCAATTTATTGCTTAAAAATCTAACTTCACTCACAATTGTTTGTAAAACTTGTTTATTGATTGTTTGTTTCATAAAAATGATAGTGCATGTATGTTCTCCCCCCATACCCTACAATAAACTTGTGGGATACAATGTGCCTTTCCATTAGATTTTGTGCCTAGTCCAAGGTGTATAAATAAATTTGGCTAGGCTCTCCCCAAACTCACATAGTATTGGGTGATCTAAATGCAACCCTAAAGTCTTCTTACTCATCTTTTATTTTCATGCATTTTGGTTTGTGAAGGGGGTATCATTACCTCTCATGACTTATTTAGGAAGGAATTGACTTGGGGATTCATATCCTGATATTTTTTCAACCCCTTTCCATGAGGGGGGTTATACAAATTGGGATAACCACATTAATATGGTGATTTGAGTGGTTAAACCATCTATATTAATGGTAAGATGACCTATAATGTATGATCAATAATGACATCACACTACACTAATAAATTTATGGATATAGTGGTTGTGAAAAAGACAAGACCTTTTCATAATAAGATTATGGACATAGATCTAATTGACATGCTACTTCTCTTGTCAGTAAACATGAAAGGTTGTACATATGGGATCAATCTAGATGGTTCTAACTTTTAGGTTTTAGTCAAACCCACTTTTTGATACCTTGATAGGATTTAGGATGATATACTTAGTTTTATTATTATCATTTTATTATTTATTGCTTGGTGTATTTAAAATAAATATTTTTTTTTATACCATGTCATGAATGAGTCTTGTGTCCAGCATTACTCTATTGTTTAAGGAGGCATTATGTCATCCATTTGACACCTTTATTTAACTTTAAAAACTTTCATGTCAAAAAAATTGAGCATGGCACTTGATTGAGATGGGTACCATTGTGTTGACCAAATAATTCCAAGTCTTGTTCATAATAAATCTTTGAAACAAAACATTGATCACATCTTCTAAGAGCACTAATGCCATTAGGTTGCTCAAATTGTTTCAAAAGACTTGTATTGTCTTGTGTCTCAACTATCATTATTTTAAACCAATAATTTGAGCTTTTTTGGATCTTTGTTTATCATAGTCATGATGTTCAAAATTTTCTAGCTTGTTTTGGTCAAATATAAGCATAGTTTTAAAAATTTGAGTCTTTAATTAACTTTGATAATTTCAAATTTAAACATTGATTGCTCTCTATTTAAGCCTCATTTAACAAGGGCTGATACATAGATATTTATCTTTTGGGTTGCATAACTTAGGTTAATTAATTACCCAAATTTGAAAAATATTGCTTGTTTGTTTTTTCACAAATCCTATCATCATCATTTTTTATGCCTTCATTTGGGAAAACATATCATTTTTCTAGGTGGATTTTTGCATTGTGCCTTATACCAACTGATCATGTTTATGTTTGATTTCATGTGTCGGGTTTATGTCAAAGTGTTTAAATATTTTTAGATTAAAATCTCATCATCATATATGTTTAAAGTCTAGATTTTGACACCATGTTTGGCAAAAAGTCCTAGCACAACCTATTTGAGCCTAGCTTTTGACTCCACATTTGGATAAAATTCCTAGCAACATTTCCCTTTCCTAGTTTAGACCTGCTTCAAACACTTTAGACATAAAGTTTAACATGTTGGATTTATTTAGACGCTTGACCTTTTGTGTGTATGAAATTTGATGTTATAAAATTTATGTTAGACTATTTTATGCAAATTTTTAGCATAGACCATTTTAGAGATACATCTCCATTTTTAGACCATTGTTTAAAAATACATCTCCACCCCTCTTTTTTTGACCATGTTAGACCCAGTTTGAACCTTTTTTCCCTTGGACATTATTTTTAGAGTTTGTATACCTATAGAACATATTTTTTTAGAGATTTATTCATGGATTTGGATTATATACACTTATGCTGGAGTCACACACAATCTAATTTATGATAGAATGGCTTCATAAATTGACTACAATCATGAATTATTTGAGGAATAAAGTCAAATGCCTATTTACTATCCAAATCAAGTTACCAATTGGGATGATATGGGTTTTTAGGAGGACTTGGATGCTTTGGCTTATGTGAGCAATAAAACTCCATAATGCACAATGATTTATATACCAAGATCTTGTCCTTTTGCTTGTGTGAGAAACTAAGATCTACAATTCCATAGACTTATCATTCTAAGACCTCATCTTTTGGCTTGTATGATCAATCAAGATCCATAATTACCTATAATTATCATAGAAATACATTATCCTTCAGCTTGTGTGAGCAATAAAGATCCATAATGCCCTAAACTTATCATAGCAGGACCTTGTCCTTTGGCTTGTGTGAGAAATTAGGCTCTACAACACCCCATCCATATAATTCCTTGACTTTTTCATTTAGATTATGCAAGAAATTAAGCTCCACAACACCCCATCCATATTATTCTAGGACTTTTTCCTTTCACTTGTGATAAAAACCAAGATTTATAATGCCCTATAACTACCATTATAGAACTTTGTCCTATGGATTGTGTGAGAAATCATGCTCCCTAATACCCTACCATTATCGGACTATTGAACATTCTTATTTGAGTGCCAATAGTTCCCCATTTTAGAAAATAATAACTAATCCAGTCACAACCCCAACCAATCTAATAAAAACCCCAACCAATCCAATCAAAACCCTAATCAAGCTAATCAATACCTATCTAGCCAATTCAAATTAGTAACCCAACTAAGTTAATTAGTATCTCTATAAAGATAAGGATTCAAAGACAAAGATATATTCAAAATTAGTGTTTTACAACCAATAATAAAACAAGACCAATAAAACCAACCATTCATGATAAGTCAACCTATGATGAATCACCTTCCCATCATATTCTTGTTGTTGAGGAATCTCACTCTAATGAGCCAATATTTTCTAAGTCATTTATGATTATAACCACCTTTGGGAAAATCATTACCTAGACTATATTCCTATTTTTCAAGAGTTTTCCTTTGATAATCTAGTCTTTGAGGAGTTTTCTCTTTACTTATTTCCTATTATTGAGGAGTCTCACTTTGACAAACTAGTCTCTGTCATATCCATCATGCCATCATAGGCCATTACATTTCCAATACTAAGAATTTAACATAACATATTTATAATAACATACACATCATATGAGGAATCAATATTTAAGTTAGGTTCTATTATTGAATTGACATTAGATTTAGAATCAAAATCAAAATCAAAATTAGTCTCAAGATTGTATATAGAGTCCATTGAGTCAAAATCAGATTTAGAATCAAAATATGTTTGTGCATGTTATAATATTGATTACATATGCCTTGTAGATCAATTTGAATATATTTCTTATCCTTATATAGTTTTTAAGGATGATTAATTTAACATAGACACAAGTTATCCTAGTACCTTCTATAAGGATTGTGTTACCTCATCCCATTCCATTACTATTCCACAAGCCATTACCATCAACGAACATAGCCATAATATTGACCTTCCACCTCCCACAAGTGTTGATTTAGATGAACAGAATAACACCTTGTTAAACTAAATCCATGGTAACATATCATTTGAAGAATAAGAATAAGGAGGCCAAGACCAAAATCATGTAAAAGTAAAACACTCTCTTAGTGAAACCTTTTTAGAGGCGCTAGGTAATAATCAAAGTTCAAACTCAAAATATTATAGTGAAACCTTTTTGGAGGTTGTAAAAGATAATCAAAGTCAAAATTCAAGATTCCATAGTGAAACCTTATCAAAGGTGATATGGGACAACCAAGACAAATTCATTTGTAGAAACCTCTTCGGGGTGCCAATATATAAGCACAAAAGTTCTTCACTTCTTGATGAGTAAATTATCAAAGATTGAATCAAAATAGCTACCAATATATAACCTAATTAGATGGTAGCTACTCTCAGGACCAAATAATAGAATAATTTGATGGTCTTATCAAGATATTCTAAAGTCTTCAGCCCTACCAGATCTAAAGTTATGTCGAATCCAAAATTAATGACATTGTGTGTGCCTAAAAATCTTGATCTTAATTTATTTACCAACCATCATCCATACCATTATAAAACACCATTCCATTTCATAATCAAACCCATCATCTAATATTTATCCCTATTTACCATCCTTGGCTACACTTTCCTTTATAGAGGATAAAAAGATACTTTATCTTGATGTTTGAAGGAAAAAACATTAATGACAAACATAGATCACACAAATATTATTGGCATACAAATATATAACTAGTTCATAATAGATCAACTATCTAGAAGAGGTGTGGGTTATCAATTAACATGATTTACTATTTTAGTTGTATCATATTCTGATCAAGACGTTCATCTCCCAATCAATAATAACAATAAAACCAAAACCATACATAGTCCAAGCACATCTAAAACCATCCACCATCATCAACCAAACATAGCCATGCCATTTTCTTTTGCCATTCCAAAGCCATTATTGCATACCTTTTCATTCACCCTATAAATTAGGGGAAACCCTCTTATAATCCTATCATTCTACTAGCCTATCATTTTGCCTATCACTTATCTATTCTGCCATTCCATTCTATCAACCAAAGAATGTTTTGATCCATCCTATCTTAGTTCATTTAACCTTGGCCCATCCATTGGTTTCATATTTATCATGAAGAATCATATCAATTTTATTAGTTGTTTAAATCATTCCAAATAGAGGTAGTATTTTAGAGAATTATGATATAAGTTTTGATATTTCCATCCTTCATTTCTTGTTTCCTTCTTATCATGTTTATTTGTGTGAAGATGATCATAATTACTTATGGGTATATCAATGTTTCTCTAGTCTTGCTACTAATTATAACCACCTATGGTAAAATTAGTATGATTGATGTGATCATTGTATCCTAGTAATAATTTTCTATGGGAAAACAAAGGGAAACATTTTTTTAACTATTCCTTGACATGTCAACTTTCTATTTCTTATGTCGTACTATGACATCATACCAATTGTGCCTATTTTGTTTGAATTGACTGATACACTAGTCAGATTCCTCCAATATAAGGTATAACTACTATAAACTAGGGCCATTTTAGGACTATGTGAGTCATGCTCAATTCATGTTGAGGAAATTTTAGTCCCCCTTTACTATTATTCACTCACCATTTTTTGAGTATCCATTCAAGTTAGCCATGCTCTCACCATTTTGTGATCTAGCACCATTTCATATCTCATAATTCCTAATCAAGTTGAGATGGTTGGAAAATTCCAAAAACATTCATAACATTTAAAAATCCAAAAACTTTTCCTATCTAAGCCTAGTAAATTATCCTTGATACACCATACTAGGGAAAATCCATTGAAGTATTCTTTATATTGCTTTTATTTTTAGGCTTTTTATTTGTTTGTTTTCTTATTTATTTGTTTGCTTGCCTTTTTTTTTCCATAACTATTGCCTTGACTCAATTTATAGTTTTTCATTGGGTAATTCCTTACACATTATTCTTGGGTCTATCCATATTCATAAGTCAACATTTTTCTCATAGTTTTTATCATTAGTGCATTATTTCCTATTTTTTATTGGATCGAGAGTAAATCCTTATGCATATTTAGGCCAATTCCTCATGGTGTTCTATCATGAAGCCTACCATCATGTGCTACAACAAAAATCAGCTTTGAGAATTCTACAACATCAATGAAGCATAAATATCTCCTAATCACTAACACCAACAATAATACCAATCATATCCCAAAAAAATTAATTAAACAACAAAACAATTTCAACCTTTGTTAGTTTGGATGAACATCTCCCTACTCGTAGGTTGTCCCAATTAATATTTATCCTCTATATCATGTTTTCATCATCATGTTTTCAATCATTATCCATCAATATTTTTATCCATAATAGAGGTAGAATAATTCTAACCACCTTTAGGAAAACCATTGTACACTATCACATCTATATTCTCAATGATTATAACTACCTTTGGTAAAATCATTGTGTTATCATACCATGTTTGCCACTATCAGGGTATAATTCTTATAACCACTTTTAGACAAACTATTATACACCATCCCACTTGTATTCTTAGTGATTTTGATCAAATTTGACAAAATAATTATATTATCACCCCATAATTTTTGTTTTTTTTGTCCATTCATTTCCTTTTTTTAAGGGTCCATTTTCCAACCACATTTTCCATCTACTTCCTCGAGGGGGTACCATATAGTTCATCCATTTCCATTGATTTCTTAAGGACAAAGAACATTTTTATTCTTTGAGAAGATGCTAATATGATTAAAGCCTAAAATTCCTTCCTAAATAGGGTCAAACTATAGACACCTAAAAATTCCCACTAATGGCTTCATATCAGACTTTAGATTAATTCTTATCAACCTTTGCACATCTATCTTAAGAATTTATAAACGTCTCAAATTTGGCTTCATAACATCCAATTTAGTTTATAAAATAATTAAATGGGATAAATGCATGCATCAATTAATTCAAATATCTTAAAATGTTTAATAGCCTAAATATAATTAACATTCAAATCCTAATTGAATTCATCCATGGGAAATTAAATGAATTATCAAAAAAGAAATTCAAAAATTAATGAATATCATAGGAAATAATCATTACCTTTTGTGAGTTGTCCAAAATGAAAAATAACCCACTCATGCTTATTCCATACTAATAATGACCATTTGAAACCTTTTAACCCTATTAGGGTTAACTAAGAAAACCTAGGTTAAGATTTAACTCATTCCAATTTGATTTTAAAAACTATAAAACCAATCCTAGAGATCTTAATTTAGGGAGCTTGGAATGTAGTAGAGTTATAATGCAGGATTTAGGGCATGAGGCAAACATATAGTGTTATAATGAAAAAATTCTAAGCCAATCCAAGCCAAAATCCAACCATGGTGCCAATAGGAGAGAGACATAGCCAAACCCCATTAAAGAATAATTCTTGAGCACAATTTGGGAAAGCTAATGAACATTTCATTTGGAACATTCAAGGAAGGCGAGGAAAATTTTTAAGTTTATTTAAATTTTAATTGAGCTTTGTCATTTTTTGTTTGTTCACCAAGATATCCCTATGATCTAGGCATGGAGGTGTTATGCTTTGTTATTATGTTTTTAATTTCATTTTTTTTAATGGAAACTAACACTTGATCTAAGCTCCCCTCATTCATAAAACTCCTATCATCACACTCTCCACATCATTCTCAAACTCAAGAAAGATTCACATGCTTAAACACTACTTTACATCCTTCATAAGAATTGATAACTCATAATGACACCTCATTAGGTCAGGAGGGTCTAGAACTAGTCTAGTTCTAGAATTAGACTTAAGATTTTACCCCTATAAGATCACCTTGAAACTATCATAAGTGTTATAATGCCTAATATTCATTCTCAAAAAACCTTATATATCATCTTAATCCTATGTTCATCCATTTCACTAGGCCACTATGCTCAAACTTTCTCACTAGGACTTTAAAAGCTATGAATTGTACCATGACTAGGCTTCTCAATACACCTTGTCATCAAATAATAGTACTCAAACATGATTACATAAATGATGATATAAAATAATAAAATTCACTAGACAACATTATTACACCATTGTAATAACCTTGACAACAACCAATGAAAGAATCATTAGGTTGCCTTTAAATTCTCTCTCAACAAAAGAGACATTAGGTTGTCTCTATATTCTCTCTCTAAATTTCACATTAGCATCAATTACATAAACCTTGACATAAATTAAAACATTTATCAACAAACTCCCCCTTTTTCTTTGATGGAAAAACATTTTTCAATATTATAGCTCTCATTTCCCTTCTTGAACTTTCTCCCCCTTTGACATTAATGACAAAGGTGTTTCATAACTATCATCTAGAATCACACCTTATTTATAAAAAAATTTCAACACAAAAAATATGAAGCATTAAGGTAAAATTATTCCCTTTACTCCATGTATACCTCATTTAAATTAACTTAGATTACAAGACCACTTCTCAAAATAGATAAAGCTCAGTCAACAACTTGGACAGCTCCCCCTCAAACCAAGTATTTCCCATTCTTCTGTTAACTTAATAGTGTCATTATGAAGCCTAATGGAGTCACCTCTTTCCTTATATAACTAAAAACACAAATTTCAATATATTCCTATATATCCATGTTCTCATAGGACTAAATTTCCTTCAATATCCTTTTATGATTAATTGTCACTATAGACTTGATCTCTTCATCAACCAATTGATCATCAATATGAGTTGATAGTAGACATTTCAGACTTGATTTCTCATTTGAAGTATCCTCTACCATAAAAACATTCCATTTTATATTGTATACTAATCATGACTAAGATTTACTATATTTGGTTTCCACACATTCATTTTCCTTCACACTTACACTCTATGGGATTCAAACCTCTTATTTTGACTTGATAACCTTATAACTATATTAGGGAATAATATTTCAATGTGTCCTACATCATAACAACTATAGAAAACAACTTCATACATACCTCATGACTGATGTGAACTATGAATCCTTTCATAGTCCCATGAGTACTCATTATTTGAGGGTCTTCAACAATATCTTACTCTATGACCAAATTAATTGCATATAAACTAGTAACCATTGAATTAACTATCATACCTCATAGCATTTGTCTATTTGATAGGTATTTTCATGTTGACCTTCTTGTCTTCAATATCCTTTTCTTTGACTTGGGTTACCTCCTTTTTGTGTTATTTGAAACCAAGACCTATCTTATCACTTACATACTTTTGACTACTCAAGATGTCATCTACAGCCTTAATGCTCTTTTCAAACTTCACAAAGGTTTTCAACATGAACTATACTTAAACTAACTTAGATTTTAAGGATTATACTTTAGTTTTACACTTGTTGCATTCATCCTCTTTATCCTTTAGGTTTGAATTGACTATGTCCATATGTGCTTAAATTTGAATGATGATCTCGTCATAATCCTTGGAAGTGTTATTTAGTCTCTCCTCAAACAAACTAATCTTCTCTTCATAGTCCTTAACTAATGATCTTAGTTTTTGATTATTTTTTCTTTGTAATTTCAACTCCTATAGGGAACTTACCAATCCTAACACAAGATTCACTTTAGCTTCTTCTTCATCTGATTCTACATCAACAATAACGCCTTTCCCATTTGATCAACCCTCATTGTCTATTTCTATGGACATGAATAAGGTTTCATTATTGTTATGTTCATGTTCATGTTAATTACTACCATCATCACTATTAGATTTAATTGTATCACTTACATTAGATAAGTTATATTCTTAGGTATAGAAAATTTTCTTTTTTTTATTGACCCTTTCCTACCTTCATACGTCTTAAAATATCTCTTGTTCTTATCAAGATTATGGACCTTCCTATCATCTCTAGGATGATTATTTTATTCTTCATCATGCTAAATATTATCCTTTTTAGGACAATTGGATGCAAAGTGACCAATCTTACCATAGTTGAAACATTTGAAAGGAAACTTACCCTTATACTTACCAAATCCAAACCACAACTTATTAGAAAACATAGCTATTAGTTCATCATCAACAGCATCTAAACATTACTAATTCTTGGCATTTTTATATTTTGAATTCTTCTCAAATACAAAATTTTCTTCCTTATGGGGAGGTCTACCTTCATTTGTCCTCATCTCATAGGTAGTCAAGATTCCATGAAGACCATCCATTTCAAGCTTGTCCAAATATTGCATCTCTTTTACTATAGATACCTTATAATCAAAATTAGGAATTAGTGATCTCAATACCTTTTGAATAACTATAATTTTTTTCACTTTATCCTAATCCTCTATTGACATTGATAGATTCATCAACTTTTAGTATGTAAGATGTAATTGTTTCATCTTTATTCATCTTCAAGATTTAAAACTATATTTGATGGGTCTATAACATGGCCATATTCACCTTGGTTCCTCCTTCATATGTATTCTTAAATTTTTCCCATTTATCTTTGGTTGATACATAATTAATTACCTTCATAAGATCTACCTCTAATAGGCCACACATAATATCATTCATTACCTTAGAGTTGTTTTCACTAGCTTTCTTACCTGATGCATCAAATGGTGAAATACAAGGAACACTATAGCCATCCATAACTGACTACCAAGTATCATGATCTTGATACATAAAATGTATATCCATCCTAATTTTCTAAAAGGAATAATTAGATCCATTTAATAATGGATCTTTACTTGTAGAGAAACCTCCTTGACCTTGTTGACTAGCCATCCTTGATTTTATGATCTCCTTTAGGATTTCAGACCTATTTCAATGGACCAATATCTAATACCAAATGTTAGAAGTAAAATTACTAAGAGAGAGAGTGAATAATTATTTTAAATTTTTTTCAACAATCTCACTTAAACAATCATGAAACATTCAAAAAAGCATATGGATCTTGCAATCATAAATACCAATCCACATAAGCATAAAAACACAAGAACACATCAAATATGTGGGAAACCCTCAAGGGGAATAAAACCCAATGATATTTTAAAATGGAATAAAACAATATAATACAAACATGAAATTTATTGAATCACTCACTTCACATGGAGCACCAAGCCCAACTGGCTAAGCACTAACTCAGGTAGTCTTTAACAAGTGCCAAATTACAAGAGAAGAATGTCAAGAGAAGAATGAGAAAGGAGTCATCAAAGAGGAGGAATCTGAAAATAGTAAAGAAGAAACTTAGGAAAATCAGAAAGTGTCAGAGGAAGATATTGTCCAGGATGGCCCTGTTGAGGACCCTATTTCAATAAATGAAAAGGAAAATATAGTTCAGGATGAAAATCAAGAAATTGACATGGAAATTCAAACTGGAACCAAAGAATAGTATCAAAGGGGCTGAGAGGATCACTTTGAAGAAGGTGGGAACAGTCCCAATAAGAATTCTGAGGAATGGAGAGAGAAGGGGTAGAATGATGGAATGCACACACCTATGAGTTGGGTTAATTGCAAAGCAGAGGCTTCTCTCCAACTTGATTCTTGGATGTGTAAGGAGATTGAGGATCTCAAAAGGAAATTGGAAATTATGTAAGATAACCAGAAAGCTGCATGGAACAAAATTAGCATCATGGAAAAATAGATAAGAGATATCCCCGTCAAGCTCAAAGATTACGAGAATAACCTTTGGGAACTCATTAAGGAGAACATAATGAAAATGGAGGAAGTAACGTCCAATATTTGTGCTGTAGCTGTCAATATTGGAAAAAGAGAAAACGAGGAGACCAAATCCTTGGAGGGGCCTAGCAAAAGGATGAGACAAAGCTCTAGAAAGAAGGCTACACAAGAGGGAGCCAAGTTGGTGGCAACTACTACTCAGGATACTACTGTTTTGAAAGGTAAAGAAACTATAAAAATGATTTTGGAACTAGAAGAATAGTCTGGTTCTTCTTGTTGGTTATGTTTACTGGTCCTATTCTCTGGTTTCTTTTTGTAATCTTCTGTCTATGGTACAGCCAAATCTTTGTTAAATCTAGGTTTTGATGGGTGGTCTCTCTGGTGGTTTTAGGTCCATATAAAACCTATTTTTTCTACTTCTATGTAGTAGTTTTTACGTTCTACCTGTGGTCGTTGAGGCTTTATCTTTCTTTCTTTATACTTGGGTTTTGGGGTCCCTTCAAAACCTGATTTTACCTTAATCTAAAAACAAGTGCCAAATTACAAGGAGGCACAAATGCCCTATATGAATTAGCACCCAATAAAAAAACTAATTGATTTTTTAAATTTTAGGACACCTTATTTCTCAAATAACTAATTATGACCACCTCTTCATCTCTTCACACTCTTAGCCTTCTCAAACTGCCTTGAAGTTCTTTCGCTTGACTAGGTCTCTTCAAGACATATTGGGTCATAAGACCTTGATCCTCATAAATATAACCTATATTAAATATTAATAATGGATCTTATACATTATTTTTATTTTATAAAATACCTCCTCTTTCTCTATAATATGTTATTTTACTCTTTTTCTCCTTACACACATAAATATGCCTAAAACTACCTTGTATTTATACAAGTCTCTTGTTCATATCCTTCTTGTTTGGCCAAACACCATTTACATCTTCTTTTGGCCATGTAATATATATTAAAACATAAATAAACATGTGAAAAACATGAATTTAGTCCTTTTAGGTTTGACATAGCTCAATTAGGCCTCGTTTCATCTTTAGATATCATGGAGACTTAATCCTATTACATCTATTTTAGGATACATTAAACTTTGCGTTCCTTGGAACATATTAAAACACATAATATGATAGGAACATATAATATTCAAATTAATTGATAATCTTATATAGGCTCCATAATACTTTTTAGATCCAACCACCACTTGAAGCACATCATTTTAACTATTCATAATTAGGCTTGTGCATACCCGTAAAGTCTATCTTGAAAAACTGAAGCATAAAAAAAAATGTACAAAAAAACATGGAATAAAATAATATATAAAAAATATATATTAACTCATGGTCATCACCACATTATTTATAATTCACAACTCAGGTCAAAAAGACTCAAACCTTTCTCTACAAATAGCCCACTCATAACTGCCAACTAGCCTCAAAATATAATCATGGAAACTTGAACTTATGACACCTTAAAGAAAAAAATAAAGGAATTATAATGTATAAAAATTATCCTAAAACATCATTTAAAAAAATTAAAACAAAAATATCACAAGTTCAAATGGAAATTATTGGCCTTGTAAACCAATTTGTTGACCTTCTCTCAAACATACCTCACTCAATCAGTCAAGTCATTTTAACTTCAACATATTCACTACTTTAACTAAATCCAAAAAATTATAAAAATAATTTATAGGAAATAAAAGTACCAAATAAAATATGAATTTACTTATATCCATCCACTTAGATCATAGATCCTCAAAATCATCACTATAACTTGTTATCCCAAAATTGCTAGATTACCTTAAAACATAGTCATGGTGACAATGACCTTCAACATATATATGAGAACTTTAAAATAATTCCAATGAATTTATATGATATTATTATATAATTATTAAATTATTATATATATATATATAACATGATCAAATAACAATATTGGTTTTTTAAATCAATCTCAAAGCCTTTGTATTTCACTATCTCATCTGAAATAGATAGGTCAACTTATGAGAAACATTTTCATCTTATCCACTGACCTCCAAAATTTATATCTAACATTAAAATGTATTAAAATTATTTAAAAATTTATTAATTAACTTTTATTTATGCCTATTCCATGATAATTCATCCCTAATCACCTTTCTCACTTCTACCTGAGTATCTCATTGTTCACACCATTAGGCCTATTAGCTATAGGTTGTATTGGATGATCAATTTGCCACACTTGAGGGATATAACCTATAAAAAAACCACCATTAACACAAAATAAAAGTATCCAAAATTTTTCTCAATACATTTAGCTACTTTTACTTGGTCAACATTGACTACTACAATAAATTTATGAGAAATTAGGCCTTTCCTCTAGGGCCTACTCACACACCAATCACACCTAGATATTTTTGGGATATTTTAATTAAAATAATAATAACTTAACTATCCATAAAAATACATTTTTATCACTTTAGAGTACATTATTTCATAGTAGGTCACTATTAGAATTCTTTGAGTGTTTAAACCATCTTCCAATCTTAACGATCATTCATAAAGCATATCCCATAAATCCAAAAACTAATGCCTAGAATTTTGAGACAATACCATTAAAAATATACCATGAATATCTTAGGTTCTCATGTAAAGGTTAAACATGCCAATGAACACTTGAAAGTCCTCAAGTTTATAACACTTCATTGTATACATATGAGAGACCTCAAATCCACTTTTCATGCCTTATCATGAAAACCATGACCTCAAACCTCATGAAAATGATTGAAATAAAATATCATACCTTATTACATGATAATATGAGATCAAAAATATTTAAATATTATCATGACCCCTTATTAAGTCATACTATTTCTCTTTGCTCTCTAGACCTTGAACTACAAATCACATTAAGACTTGAAACTAATAGTAATGCATCTTTCCATGTCCTATACACCTCATTATCAAACTCAATAAACATATATAATGATCAAACACTGGTTTAAATACTTCATAGGTGTTAACAACACCTCATGACACCTCATTAAGTCATGTAGGGTCTATAACTAGTCTAGTTGTATATTTAGAATTAAGTTCTTACCCTTGTAGGATATCTTTGAAACTCTCTTGAGTGTTCCAATTCCTCATATGAATTATAAATAAACCTTATATAACCTCTTATGTCTCTTTTCATCCATATCACCTAGCCACCATGCTAAAACCTTCTCACTAGGACATTACAAGTTATGACTACTGACATGACTAGGATTCATAAGCACTTGAAGCTTGAAAAAAAATATTGAAAGAATATTTGATACTTACACACCTTTATCACATGAATTAAATTATCCTCAAAAAATTTCATACCTCTTCATGCTCATCATGCACATGCTCATTCTATGATTATAATTGTTATGACTAGGATTCTCAAGACATATTATACTCAAATATTAGTACTAAAACATGCTTACTTCAATGATGTTATCAAAAAAGAACATTCATCAGATAAAATTTCACACCATTTTAATAATCTTGACAACAACCAAAATATTAATCATTAGGTTGCCTTCAAATTCTCTCTGAATAGAAGAAACATAGGTTACCTTCAAATTCTCTCTCTAACCTACATATTAACATCAATGACATCAAACTTGACATCAATTAAAACATTTTTCAACATTTCTTCCTCTTATTTGATCCATACATGATCTTATTTGACATCCTTCTCTATCTCTAGATTGAGCATATAGAATAGCTTCTTCCAAACAACCCCTCCTCTCTTTCCCACACCCACTCTAACTAGGATGACCTCTATTATGGCCTTGATTTCCTTTATTATTTATCTTGAATGTTTCACTTAGCCTTTAAGTCTCCCCTTTATATCCTTAAGGTTTTATTTAATTTTTAATCTAGCCTCTTTGTATTTTTTGAGAAAGGGCCCCTACACAACCCCATATTTTGCTTTGGACTCTTAAATAAAAAAAGTATCATCTGCCTCATCATCCTCCCCTATTTAATCTAGGGTATTATTTCTAAGGTTAAAAATAACCTCAGATGCAAAATTAATAGGGGATGCCTCCACATCATCATCCAAAAAATTGAGCCTCCTTTTGAGCCCCCTCATTTCCTTACTTTTCCTACTCTCTAATATCTAGGGATGTTTTTTTAGAATCTTTTGACTCTATTTTATATGTCTCCATAGAGTTGGTTGTCTCATTTCTCTCTAATACCTTTTTCTCCTCCACCTCCTCAATTACCACTTCCTTGTTAATCTAGGGTTTGAATTCCTTAACTAACAACATGCTAAGGGCCTAGTGAATGATGACATATAAGTTGTCTCCCTGGCAAACCTCCATTAAGGAGTTGACATATATCAATAAAAAAATGGTAGACTTAAGATAAAGTTTCTATTTAAATGTTTGAGCATTGTAAAATGGTGAGAATGCACCACTCTTTTTTTCCTTCAAGAGTCAGTTACCTCATGATTTATATGCATCTAGCTATGGGTATATAAGGTTATATCACAATAATATATTATTCACTTTTTAATCCAAATAATAATTATTCAATAATGATTTAATGTGATCATACATGTTTCATTTATCCTTGTATGACTTGGTTCCATCTAGTGACATTATATTAACAATTGTAATAATCTCTTATAAAATATATATTTTTTTAATCCTCTCATGCATACAACCATTTTTCTTTGAGATTTGGTAAAATTGATATATATATTGGGGTCATTCCTTATGAATCAATCATGTAAATGATAATCCCACATTTATTTAAAATTTTCCATATTGAATTTTTCCTTACATCTTCACTAAAGAGGGTTCCATTATGTCAAATTCACTACCCATGTTTTTAGCCCCATAAGCTCTCTTTGTGAATTTAATCAACTCACTCTTACTACATTGGGTTAATATTTTAATTAGAAAGGGATTTAAATTCTCAAGAATGTAAATTACTATCACACACCTATTAAAATGGCAATCCCTTCTCCCATGCATGCTATGATTACCCTTATTTTGTATTTGATGTTTTAATTAATAAGACAATCATGTAGATTTAGGTGTAAAATATTCTTATTTTAATTGAAAGTCAAATCACTAATGATCATGATTATCCTAAACATCTATTTTTTTTATAAGTTGTGATTGAACATTCTTATTAGTTTTCCATGTTGTGAAACATGTTTCATCAACCCCCAAATTGACCATGTGATCAGTGCATCCATTATATTTTATGTATTCATTTTTAATGATAATTTCATGAAAGTAATTAATAAGTATTCTAGCATATTTGGTTTTATTAAGGACGGTAAAGGAAAGTGGTGACTATCCAAGAAGGCATATCAAAATATTTAATGAGTCCCATTCGATAACCAAATTTTATAAATTGAGATCAGATTGTAGCCTAATTCCACTTAATGCTACTCTAGATCTAGCCATGTGGTTCTCTTGGGAGACCAAACCACCTATAAAGGTTACCATAATATGTATATTCTAGTCTCTAATGACCCCTCCCCTCAGTTGGTCTTAGGTTTTGCTTAATTATGCCTTCAAAGTTAAGCTTGCACAATCATATTACATATGATTAGTTTAAATCTAATATTTTGGGATAAATGATTGTGGTAATGTGTTATTTTATCTCTCATCTCAAAATGTGGGCTTAAATTTTAATATTTTCAAAGTAATTTCAAGATAAATTCAATAACGAGTATTTTTTAGACATTATTTTAAAAAGGTTACTTTGATTAAAAAACATTTTCTTCCTTGATTAAGAATTAGGAAGAGGGTTCCAAAATTCCCACAGTGGTGGTGGCTATGTCCAAATTTTTTCATCGAAGTTTTTAATCAAAAAATTATAATAAGATAATTATTATCAAATTAAGGTATCATTTGGTTTGATACAAATCATATGTATTTATTCATATGTTATTTTAAATTTCAAATTTCAGA
The DNA here is from genome assembly GCA_037957365.1 of Torreya grandis. Taxonomy (NCBI): domain Eukaryota; kingdom Viridiplantae; phylum Streptophyta; class Pinopsida; order Cupressales; family Taxaceae; genus Torreya; species Torreya grandis. Next base: position 23,954 of record JARHVA010010837.1, read on the forward strand.
ACTTAGGTTTCTTATTACAACATAAACTACTTGTATAAATTGGTTATTTTTTCAAGTACATCATTAGTGTGGTTTGAGAATATATTGAGAAACATTTAGTCCCTCCACCCATCCATAGGTAGGTGAATGTGTCTAATTCAATTATTTATGTTTATATACTTTGAAAAACACATCAATTTAATCACATACACAAATCAAACTAGGGAAATTATTGTTAATAATTTGGGCTCTGAAGCCAAATTTCAATCCCTATAGTCCAAAAATTTCTCATAAAACCCTCCAAAACATGCACGAGGCTTCCTAAATCTTGTCATTATCTTTAAATTTTCCTTTTAAAGCCTTTTAGCATTTTTAAAGTTTCATAAGCATGTGCAATGAATTGCTTAAGAAATCATCATGTGATAGATTTTTTTTGAGTTATAGGATGATGTTTTAAGTTGTCATGAGTTTTACTTGGGTGAGTGGAAGGGTTTCAAGTTCAGTTCAAATCTTAGATAATGGTATAGACCTTAATTGACAAAGTTAAGGTACTTTAGTAGAAATTGTGGTATTTGGAGGGATTAAGGTTTCTTCTTCTCATAGTATTTTTAACTATTTTATCCACTTAATAAGTATATACCTTGTTAAAAATATTTAAATGGTTTTTAATTCATGAGGTCTGAAGCTATATCCAAGTTTTCCTTCCATGGTCTAGTTGGTCAAGATTGTTTCAATCTCTAATTAGCCCTTCAAGTCATTGAATGCCCTTTTAGACATGTCATATGAGTGAACATCCATATTATAAACCTTTGAATACGATATTTTATAATTTCATATTTAATTTTTAGTCTTAAATGGTCTCATAATAATTGTAAGTCATGAAAAAGTGGTCTTATGTGTAAAATATGTCTCTTTAGGGGTCAAATATCATTTATTTACCATAAAAGGCCCCACAAACTTAGAAAACAAACCTTTAACTTCAATTTAATTTTAAAAAATAATTTTAAAGCATAATTTTACACCTAATTTCCTTCTTATTTCCCACCAATATCCTTTCAAGATCTTAATCATGAAAAAATATAGAAAAGGGGGTTTTGTAGGTGTGTTTAGGCTTGTACAGACTTGTACAAACATGTCACAATCAAAGGAGATAATATATGTCAATGGAAAATAATTTTATGAATTATAAAATAAAATAAAATATATGAGTTTTAAATTCAAACATGGCAAAAACTATACCCTTTTCTCCATCACTCTTCTTTGTAGCCTTGGACAACCAATCAAGTTTATGCTTAATCCATATAGGTAAGAGAAAATGGAGAAATAATATTTTAGGAAAATAAATTGGGTCCCATTACCTTTAAATTATTTTAATTATTTTTTATATTTATATCCCATGATTTATGAACAATGGTTAAAAACTTAGGTAGTCAAACTAGTCTCTTGTATCTACGCAAGGTCAACTTTCTAATAGTTTTAGAGAATTTATGAGCTTATTTGATGAGATCAATGTTTGTATGTGCCTTATATATTTACTCATAGTCCATATAATTCATTATAAACCCCTATTTCACACATGTGAGCTCATTAGATTAAGAAACCTTAATGTTGTCATAAATTATAGGTTATAGTCAATGATTTCATGATGTTGTAGAGCTTTCAATACATGAATTTATAAGTGAGTAATGGTTTTATATTAGATGGTGGGATTATTAGAGTCCATTAAATATTATTTTCCATAAAAACACATTTGGGTGATCAAGTGATCAAGAAACCCCTTCAAAGTATTGTTTCTAATGTGACTGTCATGCATATTATGTAATCTCTTTTATAAGTATGAGCAAGGTATCATTGTGATAGTTTTAGATAACCATAAGGTATTTTTAAATCATATATGAGATTCATATCTTAGTCATAATATATAATATTTCCCTCATGATCCTCACTATTTCATACTCACAGAACCCATTCTCATCCTTAACCTTTGAGAGATGTGCACTTATTTGATCACCTATAGGCCTAATCTTAGGTCATGAAAAGTCCTTGAAATGTGGATGTGGGATGAATTTTTAGTAATTTAATAGATTTTAGGAATTTATTATGATAAAAATATATCTCCATTTAAGTAAATAAATAGATAAAGAGTCCTAGTTAGGCACAATAGGCCTAAAAGATCATACACAACTAGGTGGTGGGAAAAATGATCAAGATATGCCATCTCATGGTAGAGTAGAAGTGATTTAGAGACATAAAAACATAAAAAAATATTTTATGAATATTTAAATAATATATAAATATCATCAAGGTGTTATAAATTTGGTATAAAAGGATCTATTTATAAGGTATAGTTACAACAAGCCTTGAATTAAACATCTACAAGCTTGACTATAGATGAAGAACAAGTTGAGCAATCGGTCCTATTTTAGGAAGTCTTAAAGCTGTGTAGAGTGAATTTATATTAAAATACCAATATAAATTATGATAAATGATGATAAATTGGGAGAATATTGTCATGAGGGAAAAATATCCCTCTCTCACATACTTAGGAAACTAGGATTGCCACCTACAATCATGTGAAGATAAAGGATGAGTGGAAAATGGTTTGGATGGATGACTAGATTTTTATATGAAAATAAAATGAACCTATAAATAATTTTTTAATTTATCAGATAGGTCTAAATATACCAAATAATAAATGAGAATGTCTACATTTTTCATTTAGGCAAACCTAATTGAGCACCTATAGGTAGGGCCTTGGTGGGGAGTGAAAGTATGAGGAACCATACAAGTAAGTGAAGTGAAAGACAAGAAATGAGGTATATTGGCTTGTTTTATAATTTTTATTATTATCCATTTAATTCTATATTCCCATGAAGCAAAGGAGATCCTTGACAGCCTAGTTAGGCATAGTAGGCCTAAATAGGCATGTACAAGTTTGCACATGGAATTTAGAGACAAATTAAACTTTTGGTAACATGATGAGGATTATAATTCTTAAAATAGATAAATAATTATTTTCAAATATTTTATATGTGGTTTAAAATCACAAATTTTATAGGGGAGATCAATAATAATACCTCTAGGGTCAAACTAGCCTAGAGACCTAAGAACCCTAAGCAAGAGCTAATGGGGTTGTATGATATCTAAATATGATAAAGGGTAGAAATGATCATTATAATAGTTCATGTGGATTCCACAGGCCCCTAAGATTTATTATAACCAGAACCCAAACTCTTTCACACCTTTTCAATCAAGTATACCCTTCTCAAGCTCTCAATTAGACTAGGTAGTCAACTTTAGTCATCTTTTAATGCTCAAAACTATACATAGGTGTTGCATGGGGATATAATCTCAAAAATAAAGGTGTAGGGAGTTTTTATACATAAAAATCCTAGAATTTTTTCACTCATAAAACACACCATCTATACGAATCATAATTAAGACCTCTAACCACCTCAAAAACTTTGCTTGCATTATTTTGGAGCTTTAAGAGGACATAGTTTTACTTGGTACTTGTAAGAGTAGTTGCATGGGACCAAGTGCCACTTGGATATGATAGAGGGGGCTTTTAATAAGTTTTCTTGGATTTTTTTTGAGAGATAGGCATCCTAACTCTATGAATCATTTTTAATAACAATGGAGCATCTAAACCCTTCTTAAACCTCTCATAGTGACCCAATGGAGAAAATGTGTTTCTTAACACGCTTAAATGCAATTTTTTGACCTTAGAATAGTTTTTATGGTCCTATTAGGTCTCATTAAAACTAATGTTAACCTCTTATTCACATTTTTGAGATTATTTTTATACATATTATGCCTGGTAATGATTGTTACATACTTAGAAAGGGTAGATTCTAAAGGTTTCTAAGAATCTGAGCATGATGAAGCCTAGTATGGACTAATGAAGCTACCTAGACATGAATTGAAAAGAAGAGAACGCCTATAATACTTCATAGGAAGGTTTAAATGAACTAAAATGTCTCCATGGGCCATCTATAACCATCACCTTGGCCAAAATTTGACTATACTATGTTGGTTACTCATGCAAGCCTAGTTAAAAATCTTGGTGGGGTCACATAGAGCTTAGTAGCCTCTTTGAAATCACTAAGGTTAATTTATAATGCATGAAAAAATGTCATGAGAACATGAAAAATTCAAAATAGGTGATAAATTAGGTTTTATAAATAGATTTTAGTGTCTCATTGAAATATCATTAAGGGAGATGGTGAATGAAGTACCATGGCCATTGAAACATCAACATGGGAGCTTCCAATAGAAGCAATATGTCAACCTTCAAGGCAAAGATCAGCTTAAGGTGAAAGTGACGATAAAAAAGGCCACTTTTCATTTGAAAGAAGTAAAGAATATATATTAAAATATAATAAATAAATTACTTGGTTTTTAAAGCCTCTCTTATGCCACTCTCTTAATTAACATGATGAATGAAGTGACACATGTCAAGAGATTTACTAATTCTAATTCCACTCTCTTTTTTATTTTTTAAATATTTCATGTAAGTTATAAGTACCCTTGATTATTATCTATGACATTATCCTCTTCTCCCTCAATTTATTTATAATAATAACCTCTTTTGGCTTGTAAGGTAATCCTCGATGGAGAATGGTGAAGCCCTACCCTACCAAACACTTGTCTCTACCTCTGAGCAATGAATATACAATTTTTACATCCTTCTCATATAATTTTAAGTGGTGAATAGTGATGGTATTTGATGAATATTAGTGGTAATAAGTAGACTCCCTCCATTTGATCCATTTCCTTACCTAGTTGTAGGTTGGTTTATCATCTTGGCCAGTTATATGAAGTGTGTTCATGGCCTTATATTAGATGAGTCTAGAGTTCTGATTCATCAACTGTATCTTAGTAGACCTATTGATCTCCTTCTCTTTTTTATTGGTTGGCTCTCACCTCCATATTAAAACACTCATGCCAAGAGGCCATTGTAATTTAGTGAATTAATTTAACTTGTGTTCATGTTTATAGTGTAAGATAGGCAAGTGTAGGATGTTTATATTGGTGCATCACCTCCCAAAGATTAGGCTTGTTTTATGCAATCTTTCTATCCCTTTTCATCAACAAGTCATTAGGTTTAAAAAATAATCCTAGATGATGCATTAGGAGACCAAAACCTAGAGCTTTAATCCACCTACATGTCACCTAGAGCCTTGAACTAATCTCATGTTACCCCAAATTTTAAAAGGTTTGAATAATCTTCTCATAAGGTGTAGTTTGGTGGTTAACAGTTCTAGTATGCTCAATTAAACCAAAATTCAAGGAAATTAAAGCATAAAATCTCATCATTTGGTGATCTCAAGGATATTCAAGCATTCTAATTACAAATTATAACTCGCTATCTCATTCCAAGGGTCACTAGAAGGTCTTCACACGAGGGTAAGAAAAATTGTTGTCGATATTTTTCTTATTCTCTATTTAGCTCATGAAATTTAATGGTTGTATATGGAGGAGATTCATGTCATAAAATTCCTTATAATCCATATTATGTCCTCTATCAACCTCACCATAAACCTTACCAATCTTATATCAACCCCTATCAGTAGCATGATGGCTCACATAAGTCCTATGGTAATCCTTACCAACCCCCTTGGTAGCCCAACCACATACCTCAGTAGCCTTATGAACATTTTCATCCTCTTTAATTCTAATAAAATCACCCTTACCCTCCTTGTGATCCCTATCATATTCCTTGGAAGCCTTACTATGAGAACTACTACTTCTCCTTCCCTCCCTAACCACCCTTTTAAGATACAAGTAGTTTATCCAATGAGTTGGAGGAGATAAATATCATGAGTCAAATAATTGCTAGTGAGATATTGACCTTGAAGGAGTATCAATCTCAATAAAACAAATCTTATGATCCTCCTCCTCCTTTTTCCCCATGTCAATATTCATGGACCACTAGTCCCATGCCAAACCTAGAAAAAGAAGAGAGAAAGGTTGTAAAGGTCAAAATGAGGATATTTTCAAGCTTCTAAATCCCCTCACCTCTTCCTCAAACTGATTTTTTCCATGGATATCTAGGTATGAAAATAGATAAATTATTTGTGAGTATCAAGCCTTATAAGTTCCCAAGATTTTAGAGTACCTCCTCACCCCTTAAGCTCACTCAAGCATAGCCTATAAATCATTATGTTCCTACTCCACTAGTTGGACATTAATTACCTCCCACCATCTCCTTGTTTGAAGGAGGATGTGTATCTTGAAGCGTAAATGAAGAAAATTTAAATTAATAGGAGTGTATGGAGGCTATTTATAGATATCTTTCAAGTTTTTCAAGTTCTCTATTTTTCCTTCATACTATAGTCATTCATGATAATCAAGATACATATAAGTTTGACAAAGTAATTAAGGAGTGGAAAAGGAATAATTTAGTTACTTTAATTGATTAACTTTCTCCATCTCCTCAAAAACATCATGATAAACATTTTACTCCTAAGGATCCAATTTATGAGAAATTATTTGCATTGAAGGTAGAATTAGAGAATTTAGATGTGAGAGGGAACTTGATAAAAAACATTGATGAGGTGGTAGTCATTCAAGAAATTGATCATGTTGTAGTTGAAAGTGGTATCTAATAACACCTTAAAAAGGAAACTTCAAGCATCTATGATGAGGAGATTGTTATTTATACTCTTATTCACCAGAATAGATTATATTTTGAGCCTAAAGGGAAGTTTGATGATGTAGAGTATTCACAATGGCATGAAATTGAGGTGGATGAAACACATAAAAATTATCCTTTAGGAGATAGTCATAGAAGTAACCCTCATGAACCCATTGTCAAATCTAAGACAACTTCAACTAATTTGGGTGATATTGATATTAATTATGCCATGAAACATTATATTAGATTAAATAACTCAACATGATGGGTTTGAATAATGAAATAGAGAAATAGGTCGAGGTCTCAAGTGAAGGTAGGACTAATGTTTTGGAACTTGGAGAGGATAATTCAGATTTAGAATCAAAAAATAAATATGAACTCCAAGAATAATACATACCAATTGGATAAGTATAAGTTTCTCAACTTGTATAAGTTTAAATAGAAAGAGATAGACTATAATAGGTTTCAAGTATTCAAGAGAAGGTATGTATTGACATTGAGACTCCTAGTTTCATTCAAGTTGAATAACTCATTCCTTTTGGCCAAGAGAAGCTTGCTAATGAACATGAGGTCATAATATTAAATGAATCACTAAAGCATGATGATGATCACATGGATACTATAAAAGAATATGATGGAAGCCTATAAAAGTAGTATTGGAAAAAATTTAATGAGTTTGAGACTTTTCAAGATCTTGTACCTCATATGGGGTATATTGATGATATGTTAGTTGTTGACCTTGTCAAAATCCATCAGAAAAATTAATAATTTATACTTAATGAGGAAAAAATTCTAGTGGTTATTATAGTAGTGCCTCAATTTGATAGTCCTAAACATGATCCAAGTGAAGATGCAATGACCTTTAGTGTGCCTCATGAGGATGAAAACCATGAAGACCTTAACAAGTCACCAATTTATATAGAGATTAAAGAAGGATTGCTTAATCTTAGAATGAATTTTGAAAGTGGAGATACAATGATAAATGGAGTTATTTAACATGATATTGATATAATGTTTTAAGAAGAAAGCTTAGTTGTATCTAATCCTATTGAGATAGTAGATGACCATCATGATGGATTTTACAAGCCTAATGGATTTCTTCAAATGATCATAATAAGCCAAGCACAACAAGGGGTTAATTTTGAATAAATAAGTGAGTATGCATTCCTAAGTTATTTATTTATTGTTATCATCTCATTTGAGAATATGCCAAATGAATTGGAAAACAAGAAGACATCTCCATACACAATCACATCCATGGATCAACTTGTTCCACATCATTACCTATCTCATGGAAGGAAAGTCAATAGAAACTTCCCCTTTGATCTAGTAGGTGGAAGCTATGTTTAGGTTAGTTGTTGGTAGTAGGTTTTTTGTCTTGTTTCTAATAAGTGCTTGTCAACACAAGTGTGGTGTGTTTCCTTCTATTCTATTTGGTGTGTTGTCATTTGTTTTTTGTTTTTGGGATGACATTCATCTTCTCTTATTTGTTTAAGGGTATTTTACCCATAATCAAGGTCTTACTCAAAGGATGATATAGTTGGTTCTCTTGACTAATAGAGAGGTCAACCATTGTGAATCACCAAAAATGCTGATAATTTGGCCTCCCAAGCAAAATTTCAACCCTTATAGTCCAAAAATTTATCATAAGGCATTTAAAAACTTGAATTAGTCTTCCTAAATCTTTTCAGGATCTTGAAATGGCCTTTTATAAGCCTTTTAACATTGATTAAGGTTTCATAAGTATGTGTTAGGCATTGCTTAAGAGATCCTCATGTGATAGTTTTTTTTGAGTCATAGGATGATGATGCAAGTTGACCTTGGGTGAGTGGAGGGTTTAAAGTTCATTTTTAAACCTAGATAATGGTATAAACCTTGTTTGACAAAGTTACGATACTTCAGAAAAAATTAAAGTATTTAGACAAATTAAGGTTTCTTGTTCTCATAGTAGTTGTGCCTATTTTAGCCACTTCATAAGGAGAGACCTTATTAACCAGATGAAAAGGGTGTCATATTATTTTTTATGTCTTAACATGAGGTCTAAATTTGTATCCAATTTTTCCTTACATGGTCTACTTGGTCAAGATTGTTTCAAGCTCTAATTAGCCCACCAAGTCATCAAATGCCCTTTCATAAATGTCATATGAGTCAACCTCCATATTATAAACCTTTGAAGAATATATGTTTATATTTCACATTTAAATTGGAGTCTTAAAGGGTCTCATAACCATTCCAGGTCATTACAAAGTGGTCTTATGTGCAAAATAGGTCTCTTTAGGGGTTAAATGTCATTTATTTACCATAAAAGGCCTCACACTTGAAAATGACCCTTCAAATTCCATCCACCTATGCCAGATAGTTTTAAAGAATTACTTTACTCCTCATTTCCATCCTCTTTTCCAATGATATCCATTTAAGATATTAATAATGAAAAATGTAGAAAAAGAGGGCTTTATAGGCATTTTAAGGCTTATATAGACTTGTATGAACACGTCAAGATCAGAACAGGTCAGATATCTCAAGGTAAACTCATTTTATTAATTATATAATAAAATCCATGAGTTTTAAATACAAACATGGAAAAAACTAGCCCCTTGTCTCCATCACTCTTCTTGGTAGCCTTGGACAGCTAGTTAGGTTTATGCTTAGTCCATATAAGAGAAAGAAAATGGTGATATAAGATTTTGGGTAGATAAATGGGGTATCATGACATTTAAATTATTTTTTATATTGATTAACCATGATTTATGAATAATGATTAAGAACCTAGGTAGTCAAATTAGATTCTTGTATCTACATAAGGTTAGCTTTGTAATGGTTTCAAAGCATTTATTAGCTTAGTTGATGAGATAAATTTTTGTATGTGTATTATATATGTCCTAAAAATACATATAGTTCATTATACACCCATATTTCACATATGTGATCTCATGGGAGTAATAAACCTTCATGTTGTCACAAATTGCAAGTTGGAGGTAGTGATTTCTTGATGTTATAGAGCCTTCAATACATCAATTGAGAAGTGATTAATGGTTTTAGTTTCCATGGTGGGATTATTAGAGTAAATTTAAGTCTTATCTTCTTGAAACACATTTTTGAGTCATCAAATTATCAATAAATCCCTTCAAAGTCTTATTTCTAATGTGATTGACATGCATATTGAGTAATCTCCTTTGTAAGTGTGAGTAAGGTTTCATTTTTGTAGATGTAGAGATCCATTAGGTTATTTTAAATCATATATGAGATTCATATATTAGTAATAATCTGAAATATTCCCCTCATTTTCCTCACTACTTCATACTCAGAGAACCCATTCTCATCCTTAACCCTTGAGAGATGTGATCTCATTTGAGCAACTATAAGCTTGATCCTAGGTCATGAAGAGACCTTGTAATGTTGAAGTGGGATGAAGGGTTAATAATTTCACATAGGTTAGGGATGTATTATGAGAAAAATATATATCCATTGAATTTAATGAAGAGAGAAAGAGGCCTAGTTAGGCCCAGTAGGCCTAAAAGATGATACACAGCTATGTGGTAGACATAATGATGAAGATATCTTTATCATGGTAGAGTGTAAGTTATTTAGATAATTGAATACATAAAAATGATTTGGGGAATATTTAAAAACTCTATAAACACTATTAAGGTGTTATAAACTTAGTATAAAAGGATCAGTTTAACAAGTATAGTCAGAGCATGCCTAAAGTTGAACATCTACAATCTTGTCTGTAGATGGATAACAAGTTGAGAAATTAGTCCTATTTTAGGGTGTTTTTAAAGTGTTTATATTTAATTTATATTTATAAAACCCATATAAATTATGATAAATTTTGAAAAGTGGTGAGAATATTTTCATGAAGGAAAAAGCTTACTCTCTCACAAAGTTAGGAAACTATGATTACCACCTACAGTCATGAGAAGACAAAGGATGAGTGGAAAATGGTTTGGATGGATGGATAAATGGTTTTATTAAAATAAAATATCCATGTAAATCAGTGTTTATTACTTAGAGAGGTTTTAATGTGCTAAATAATGAGGGATAATGTCTACATTTTTCATTCAGATGAACTAATTGAGCACCTATAGGCAAGGCCTTAGTGAGGAGTGAAATTATGAGGAACCATTCAGGGAAGTGAAGAAAAAGAGAGGAAAAGAGGTATATTTTATTTTTTAATAAATTTTATTATATTTCATTGAATTCTCTAGTCCCTGGAATCAAAGGAGAGCCTTGACAGGCTAGTTAGGCGTAGTAGGCCTAAATAGGCATCTATAGGCCTATATGTGGATATTGGATATTAATTGCACTTTTGGGAACATGATGAGTATTTTAATTATTATAGGAAATAAATAATGATGTTAAAATATGATCATTGGGGTCTAAAATCATAAATTTGAGAGGGAAGCTCAATAATTAGACTTTTGGTATCAAACTAGCTTAAAGACCCAAAAATACTAAACAAAAGCTAATACGGTTGTAAGAGAACTAAAAAGGAGGAAGGGTAAAGAGAATAATTATAATAGGTCATGTGGGGTAGAATAGTCTCCTAGGAAGTGGTAAAACCAAATAATAAACTATTTCATGCCTCCTAAATCAAGTATACCCTTGTTGGGCTCTTAATTAGGCTAAGTAGTCAACTTTAGTCTAGGGTTAATTTTAAAAGGCCCTACTAGAAGACCTATTGGAAATTTTTGGTGAATATAGGAAAATTTGATTCATACATATGGATAATAATCAATGGGAAATGGTTAATCTATTTTTATTTTGAATGATTTAAAATAAGAAGTTTCCTATTTTTGTCATATAACCATTCAACTGCATCAAAAGATAGATGCCAAATGGAACCACCTAAAGGCCAAGCTAAACAATATCAACAAATGGATTAAATGGATGAATAGTTTAAATGGATGAACAAAATGTCTAAACCAAATGGATTTAAATATTACCTATAATGAATAATTAATAAAAAATTTACCAAAACCTAAATATTATTGCATATTTGGATTCCTCTCAAAGATATATACAATTTCAAAAATAAATCTTCACAATCCAAGTCTATATGAAAAATTTAAGACCTCCACAAGTTGGAAATAGGTTGTATCATATAGTTATGTCATTTAATTGTGTCATTATAATGACAACTGAATGAAATAATTGAATAATGCAATTTATTGTCAACTTTTGGAGGCCATAACTTTTGCTTATAGACTCGAATTAAAATGATTTTTTTTTTAAATTTCATAGATCTTTGAGAGGAATCCATATATGCAATAATATTTAGGTTTTTAAATGTTTTTGATTTATTATTTTTTATAGGTAATATATAAAGTAATTTGGTTTAGTCATTTGATCAAAGAGTAGATGCTACAAATTAGTTATGCCATTTGGTGGTAGTACATTTTTTATTTTTGGCTTTGTCATTCGATACTCCCATTTGGAATTGTCATTCAGTATTACCATTCATCATTATCATTCAGTTCTATAATTTATCACTATCATTTGGTTTCTCTATTTGGCACTATCATTCAGTATTGTGGTCTTCTAGTTCCAATTATTCTTATTGGCTTGTTTGATATCCAGGTACACTTGTACTATATATGTGGTGAATTGAAGTGTAATGTTATATATTATTATAAATGGCTGGTGAGATAACCCAAAAAATAATTTATATCCATAAAATTTTGGTGATCTGGTCCCATCTACCAACCCTAAAAAATATCTAAAAATAGAATCCAAAAATTATAATATTCATGAATTAACAAATATTTGCCACTAAAATTTACCCTACTTTAGTCATCCTCTTATGCTTTAAACTATATAAATATGTTGCATGGGGATATGATCTCATAAATTAAGGTAGAAGTGGTTGTGTACTTAGGAATCCTATAATTTTATCCTTCATCAAACCCTCCCATCTCTATTATTCATCATTAAGACTTTCAACCACCTCAAAAACACTGTTTGCACTATTTTGGAGCTTGAAGAGGACATAAGTTTGCTTGGTACTTATAGGATTAGTTGAATTCTATTGAGTGGAATTTAGAGATCATAAAATAAGTTTTAACTGAGTTTTATTTTCATTTTCTTTTGGTTTAGGACTCCTAACTATATGAACCATTTTTAAGACCAGTGGAGCCTCTAAACCCTTCTTAAACATCTCATAGTGATTCGATGGAAAAAAATTATTTTTTAACACCCTCAAATGATTTTTTTTGACATTAAAATCATTTTGATGATATTCTCAGGTCTCATGGGAACCAATTTAAACCTATTATCACATGTGTGAGTTGATTGGTTTATGGATGAGGCATGCGAATGATTGTTATAAACCTAGATAGTGTAGATTCTAAAGGTTTCTTGAGAATTTGAGTATGGTGAAGCATAGTATGGATTAATGAAGCTACCTATACATGAAGAGATAAAAATAAAATGTCTCTAAGAATTCATAATAAGGTTTAAAGGCACTCTAATTTTTCAATCATCTCTCCACAACCATCACCTTGGCCAAAAGTTAACTATACTATGGTGGCTTCTCATGGAAGCATAGTTGTAAACCTTAGAGGGGTTAAATAGAGCTAAAAATCCTCTTTCACATCTCTAATATTACTTTAATATTGTAGATAGAACATCATGAGGCAATGAACAAGTCCTAATAGGTGTTAACATAGGCTTGAGTGAGAGAGGTCAGTGTCTCATTGAAAGAGCATTAAGGGATATGGTGAATGAGGTATGATGGCCATTAAAACATTAGCATGGGAGCCTCCAATACATTCAAGGTGTAAAACATCAAGGAAAAGAGTATCTTAAGGTGAATGTGACCATCATTAATGCCATTTTTCATCTCTAGGTAGTAAAGAGGACAATTTCAAAGAGAGTAAATGAACCACTACGACAACCATGTGTAAAGAAGCCTATCCTACACTACTCTCTTAAATTCCATGATGAATGAAGTGACACATGTCAAGAGAGTTACTAAGACTAATTCCACTCTCTTTTTTCTTGTTCTAACTATCTCATTTAAGTGAAAAGTGTCATTTGACTATTCTCTAATGCATCTTCTTCTCTTCTCTCTCAATTAATTTATAAGAACAACTTATTTTAGCTTGTAGGGTAATATTTGATGGAGTATGGTGAATCCCTATCCTACAAAACACTTTACTCTACCTATAAACAATAAATAAATGTTATTTCTATAATTATCATATGCTTTCAAGTGATGAATAGTGATGGTGGTTGGTTAGTGTTAGTGGCAACAAGTAGACTCCCTTCATTTATCCCATTTCCTTAACTAGTTTTAGGTTGGTTTATCAACTGACCAGGCCATATGAAGTGTGTTCATGGCCTGTCATGGGCTTAGTGTGGAGTTCGTATTCATCAATTATCTCTTAGAAGACATATTGATCAGACCCTCTTGGTCTTTGTTTGGCTCTCACCTATATATTAAAATATTCATACCTGGAGGTCATTTTAAGTTAATGGATTAGTTTACCTTGTGTTCATGTTCATAGTGTAAGATAGGCAAGTGAAGGATGTTTATATTGGTGCATCACCTCCCATAGCTTACATTTTTTTTATGCAATATATCTATCCCTTTTCATCAACAAGTTGGTAGGTTTAAAAACTAATCCTAGATGATACATCAAGGGAGATAACGTTATAAATTAGAGGTTTAGTCCACCTATAGGTCACCCACATCCTTGGACTAATCCCATGTTACCCAAAATTTGGAAAGGTTTGAACAATCTTCTATTAGGGTGAATTTCAGTGGTTAATAGTTATGTAGACACCTAATTTTGGTACAAAATCCTTTTCCATAGTGTTTTATCTATATATTTTTTTATGTTTTTTGCACTTTTTCATGATTTCTCATTTCTAAGACTTATTCTAACTAAAAATACCTTTAATTTTGACCTTAAACCTTCAAAATTAATCTAATACTTTTTTTTATCTATTAGTTCTCAACCTTGATTTTAATTAGACACATCCCTATATTGCTACTCAAATTGGTGTTATTATTTTTTTGGGATAGAATTTAAAAGCCCAGTGATCTTATCCTTCATCATTTTGTCACTTATTGTTATTACCCTATTTATTTTAAGTGTGAATTATATCCTATAGTATAATTTTTATACCAAGTCATTGAAAGACATTTTATATGAATACAAGATAAGAAATTCCAAGAAAGACAGAAAAGAATCAAGTATCCATTATTCTACTCCATAATCCAAGCTATTGACATCCCTTCACATATCTATTACAGCACTTATAATAGATTCAAATTTTTGCATCACCCTCTTCTAAAAAAATAATGTTCTAAGTGTATTGCATGTATTTACATGTTCATGTTTAGGAAGAGGATTAAGACCCTTGTTTGAGACTATATTCACACTAAACAAAATTATGTTTATTTTTTATTCCAACATGTGATATATTTAGTTGTATCTCCTATAGTGGTTACATAAACCATAAATTTTTGAGTTGATGCAAAAATAGGACAAGAGGAATAAATAAGATATGTTTTTTGAATTTTCCCCATTATATAAATAAATTATAGATACAATAAAGTACAACATCTAGTGGCACACATGCATAAAATAATTCAAAATATGAAGTTCAACCTAGAATAGGTATGGTGTAACATGACACAACCATTAGTAAAAAAATTCACATAGAGTGCCTCACATGGCATAAATATTATATATGCATATCGCACCCATATATATTCAAAATAAAAATAAAAATATATTATCATATATAGAACTATAAAGTCTATATCAGTATTCATAATTCCATAAATCATCAAGGTGTGATCATTACATCATATTTTACCTCTTTTATAATTTAATTGTAAAATCATAATTTTCCTTTTTCCTTTATTATATTTTTAGATAATATAGCATATGTAATAGTATTCTTTTACATTGTTGAATTGTATTTCTCCCTAATGCATTGGTTTTCTCATGTATTCATTGTTAAATACATCAACTATAAAAAATAAATGTAGTATTATATAGTAGTTTTGAAAGTATCATATACATGTCATGTTCACCAAAACTAAATCAAAACCCATAAACATGAATCTATAAGAAATGAAATATAACAACAATAGGTGTTATATGAATGTATAATTAGAAAAACATGTAATTGATCTCAAAAGAAGGTGAAGAAAATAAAGGAACATGGAAGAGAGTATTTATGTATAACTAATATGGTCAAAAATATAAATATCCTATAGTATAGGAAAATTAAGAATACCATACTAGATCTAATTTACATAAAAATATGTCACACTAAAAAGTATGTTGGGACCAAAGCTAAATGATTATGTAAGTAAGAGTATTTGTAAAAGTGGGGATAAAGGATATATATTTGAAGCCTATGGAAGAAACTGATTAAAAACTAAAATGTAGATCCAATATGTAAAATGGATAAACTAAATTGACAAATTTCTATTATGTAGTAACTAAGAGGTATCTAAACTAAAGACTATTACCAAAAGGTATTTCACTAAGGATATTTTTGGATGTAAAGATACCATAAGATAAAATAATCATGGAGATAAAAACAAAATGGTAATGTATCATGCACACACATGTGCATGTGTGCATGTATTCATGCACGCACGCGCGCGCACACACACACACACACACACACACACACACACACACACACACACACACACACACACACACACACACACACACACACACACACACACACACACACACACACACACACACACACACACACACACACACACACACACACACACACACACACACACACACACACACACACAACAAAAAAAAACAACAACAACAAAAACAAAAAATAAAAGAAAAAATATTGATGTGGATACTTACCTTGAGTTGACTCATTGATGCATTAAACTCCCATTATCTCAAGTAAAAATTTATGAGAGATGTTATAGGTGAATATCAAGTTGTAAATTAGAAGATCTAAGAATCCTAAATTAGGGATTAAAAATACTAATGTGAACCTATATGATTAAAATTATCTCCTTAAGACTTTAAATACTTTCGAAACATATAAGTGTGTAAGTATAAGATCCTATATCCTAATTCCTCTTCTTATACTAAATTAGGTTTTTTTGCACAACTAGGTCAAAATTATGTTTTTATTTATATAAAAAATTAATTTGGTAACCATATATCTATAATAAGTGTCCTATAATATATATCATTAGTCTTGAGCTAGATTTATTTAATATAAGAAAATAAATTAAAAACAACACTATGTCAATAGGTTTAATTTAGTATAAACATCATTAAGTTTCATCAATTATGGCTAATATATTATTAAAATTATAACAGGTATGAAAATGATAACTAATACAATATAAAACATAGGGATCAACATAGAAATAATTCAAAGGTGAGTTAGTCAGGAAAATGCATGATACTAGGTAGAATATTCAAAATAATAGAAAATAGATTTGGAGGCTATACTAATCAAATAGGATTATAAAAAGTGAAAAAAAGTATAACACATGATCACCTAAAACTGATCCTGATGCATGCCTTAGGGCATGCACTTAGGGAGATTGATGTACTTATGAGTCCTATAATAAAAACTATGAATAAATAAAAAAGTATAGGTGTATATATACCCCACCCAAAGCTCATCACATGTTAAAATTATTTAATGTGGGTTGGATCTTTTTAAAAAAACACGTGTGTGTGTGTGTGTGTGTGTGTGTGTGTGTGTGTGTGTGTGTGTGTGTGTGTGTGTGTGTGTGTGTGTGTGTGTGTGTGTGTGTGTGTGTGTGTGTGTGTGTGTGTGTGTGTGTGTGTGTGTGTGTGTGTGTGTGTGTGTGTGTGTGTGTGTGTTTGTGTGTTTGTGTAATTATATTAATATATGATGATAAAGGAATAAAATAACTAAAAGTAACATATACATACATTGATTTAATTTTTGAATAAAATGGTTTACATTAAAGTATCTTAATGTTAATCATGATTATTGTAGAAACTAAAATTATAAATCCTAATTATATAATGATAAAAAAATTAGTAAACTTAATATGGGAATACATAGGTGAGTCTAAAATTGGAAGCACACAAAACTCTCAAGAAATATTTTTAAAAGGGGATGAATCCATAAATCCATGAGTTAAAGGCTAAATTATTCCTAGAAATCCCAAAAGAAAATAAAATAAATAAATGGGTTAGATATCCATGATGAAAATGCTAAATTAGGTTTTAATGATGCAAGAAAAAATTATACAAAATAGAATGAAGCATAAAAGGTAGAAATATGATCAGATAACCATAAATAGAGGGTTAAATTAGGTCTAGATGAACTAAAAACATAAGAATGAAAAATCAAGTTCCAAAACCTAACCAAGATAAATCTAATAAAAATAATTTAATTACCAAGTGGGAATCTTAAAATAATTCAAATATTCAACTTCTATTCAAATGTTCCAATTTTAAATGGGAACCTATAAACACTAACACATGACACAATGCTAATACATCTAAAATTTATTAAAAAAGTAAGATATGTAAAAAATAATATAGATTTGGAAGTAAATATGTCTACCAAAGAGACATAATGTAATGAGAGAAAATATGGTACCACCAAGGTGAACAAAAATTATTCACCAAAAACATGATAATATAATTAGCTTTGGCAACACTAAGAGATTTCAACATCAATGGCCCTACAAAACTCAATCCATCAAGAATGAAATTTGGATAACTAATGATGTATAAATATAATCCTTTTAAGAATATTTTATTAAAAATTAAAAGGATCATGCATTCCCATGATGTGTTCCCCATTCCTCAAGACCCTAATAGACACATTGGTCAACTACGAGGATCAAGTACTTACATGATAAATTAGTTGGAACTAATGATATATATTTAAATATTCCTACCCCAACATACTAGCCTACCACATTATAGTTGACTTTTTATATATCACTATTCCAAACATGGATTTTGAGGATATGGAATGTGTCAATGATGCAATCATTTATTTTTGTGTGATTTTGATTTTTGAAATATATTTTGAAATTTCCTTCTTATTTTTATTTTAATTTTTATATTCGATATATGTTATATTTTTTTGTATTTTTGTCTTCCATTTTACATATTCAAAATACCAATAATGGATGATTAATATTAATAACATAATATATTTTACACATATATGATAAATAAGGTAACTTAAAAATAAAAATAATTAGATACCCTTAGTCTTGTACTTTATAAGATAATACAATCTTTGGACTAAGCTTCATGAGACCAAAAAATGATAGAAAATAGGGAAGATAGAGATGAATATGATACTTAATGGGTTTCCCCAATCAGAACTTTTTTTTAAATGGATATGATATAATGATAGATAGGTTTGATAATTTCATCATATGAGAGGATAAAATATGGATGAGAAATATATAGATAGATTTCAATAGTTTTTCCAGAAGAGAATGTAGCTAAATCTAAGTAGGAAAACATAATTATCTACCATTTCATTATATTTATAATAAAACACCTATCTAAGGTTAGGATTAAGATAAGGATAAAAAATAAATATAATATAGGATGGGTACTTGTGAGGAGGGCCTACTTGTATTCCCCAAGGTCTTACCATGCAACTCATATATTAAAAAAAGTGAAGTGGTGAAAATATAAGCATATAAGGAGATCCTAATAAGGAGATAAATTGAAGGTGATAATAAATAAGTGATAAGATATGAAAACCAATTTGTGTATGATAAGTATGAGGGAGACCAAAGGTGATAATAAATATCTACTTATATGTAAATTAAGGTAAGTTACAACTCAAAATAGTTATATAAACATGCCAATAATGCTTATGAACAAGGAATCCAAGAGGTGAGATTAGTATTATGTTAGTAAGATAAAATCAAATACAAATAAAAAAATTAAACAATAACACCTCTAGCCTAGACATTAGGGAGAGAATAGGTAACAATCATACATATGAAACATAAATAAAACATAAAATAAAACCTTATTTTACCTTCTTTGGAACTCCAAATGGCCTACAAAAATGGATTTATTATTTTGTGCATCAATAAATCTTCATGAATGAAGCTTTATTGGCTTCACCTTTCCCTGGCACCTTGGTTTGACTATTTATCTCAATAATTTATCATGGTAACATTACATGAAAGGTTTATTTGCATCTATTTTTGTATTATAACATTACACCAAGATAGATTTATGAGAGCTTAGAAATCAATAGGTATGACCTTGTATTTATAGCCTCAAGATTTAACTCTCACCCAAGGTGAGTTAAGGTTAAGTTGAGACTAAATCTAGTCGAATTAATAGTTATCATGCAATTATGAATTTTAGTTACTAGTCATAGTTCTCAAATTATATATTTTGGTATATTTTGAGATATTTTGAGATATTTTGGCAACTCATATAGGTAGTGATGAAAGAATTGATATTTGGTGTTTTGGAATTTCCATTTTTAGATATTCATTAATAGAAAATGGATAATTCAACTAAGAATTTAATATTTTTTAATTAATTAATTTATTTTGATTAGCCTTTTTTTATCTTTTAATATTTGATTAAGTGCCTTACTTAATGGGTCCATAGTCCAAATTGACATTTGTTATGTCACAAGGTGATTAGGGGTGTGTCCATGAGTGGTTATTATTGCATACAAGCTAATATACTAAATAGGAATGCCTCAACATGATTTTTGGCATTAATTAATTATGTATATCCAAATCTAGGATGTTCTAAGATTTCTAGGCTTAATTTTCAATGTTTGGTAGAAATCAGTCTGAAGTCCAGTCAAAAGCTAGTTGTGGCTAGAATTGGGCATCTACAGTTTGCCCTTATTTGGGAAGACATTATAAGCTATAGTAATAGTAACATATTATAAAATAATTAAATAGGATGTTAATAATGAAAGAGGACAATGATTGAATAAAAATCTCGAAACAATGTTTATGAAGTCTATAATGATGCCCCCTTAAGAGAGTTACTGACACATACAATTGATGGATGGTGCCTTGAAAAGAAGAAAAAATAAAAGGAAATTAACCCATGGGTGAGATTAATCCAATAAATATAATTATTAAACACATTTGATTCAAAATTACTGATTTACCAAAAGGTGGTTATAATTAGCAATAAATTTTGAGATATGGATCTTCCCAAAGGTGGTTATATTTAGTGGCATAGGCACAAGCCCCAATAGGGAAGATGAGTCAAAATAATGACTTTCCCTTAGTTTTTTATAATAATTAAAATGACCTATATTGAATAATGATTTTTGGTTGTGCCCTAATAAGGTATATTGGAAAGCATAACTCAAGTATACCTATTACACATATTAAAGATGAGTGGGTCAAAGCATAAATGTGATGGTATAATGATTGAATAAACCACAAACAACTAGGAACATGAGGATACACAAAGTGAAGAAATATATTATTGGAATATTAAAGATGGTTGATATAACTCAAGATATGTCATGTATCAAAACATTTCCTACATAGTCTAAATAAATATCATGATAATTTAGTTCACATAGAACCGAGATAAAATAGAATGAGGAATAGAAGAATATGAAGTGATAAATGTGAATGATTTATTTATACCTTATAATCTAGAGATGTTTATCCTAATTATAACTGATATAAATAAAATGGTCAAGGATTTGATTGGATCAAAGAGGGTTGGAGGATTTACCAGGGTAAAACAAGAGAAATTTTTGTGTCACCATAGCTTGTAATATTTTTTATTCAAATTTTTGTTGTAGCATGTGATAGTATGCATCATGATATAAAACACCATGATAAATTAGTTTTAATTTTCATAAGGACTTAAAAATGATCTAATAAATAATTGAAAATAATGCACCAATGATAAAAACCATGATGACAATGTTGGCATATGAATATGGATGGACTCAAGAATAATGCACAAGGAATCACCCAATAAACACATATAGAATAATTCAAAGCCCAATAATGAAATTAAATAAATAGGAAAATAAACAAACAACAAATAACTAAAAACAAAAAAACAAAAATCTTGAAAGAAAAAGCAATAAAAATCATCTCGATGTCAACTAAGTCAATATCTATGTGTGAAGGCTCAATGAAATGATAAAAACATGGTGCCCCCAAGTAAGGATACATAAAAGTGGAAGGTTACACCCCTAATGGTAGTGGAATAGAATATAAATAATAATGGATTTTCCCCATTAAGGTGGAGTGAGGATTACTAACTAGGTTTAAATAAGACAAGTGTTATTGGATTTTGAGGCTTTAAATTTCTCTAGGAGATGGTAAGTTGAATTTCAAATTTTTAAGATTTTGAAATGTTTTAATTTTTTTTGGAATTTTTGAGGTATCTTAACTCATTAGAGATTTATAGGATATCACTCTACAAATGGTGATATCATTTACTTAGCTTACTCATAAAATGGTGAGAGAGTTGGATTAGTTGGTGATTGAGGTTGACCGTAAAGTGAATCAAGAATGATCTACATAGTCCCATTAGGACCTGAAGTCACTTTAGTTCTACCCGCACAAAAGGTGGTGAGATTTGACTAGCTAGTAACAATTTCATGAATTTATGAAAATGGAAAGGAAAATGACAATAGTAAGGGTAAAGTTATGTGACAATGCATGGTAAAGGTCTTGTTCCTAATTTTCCCATAGGTGGTTATAATGAGGAAAAAAAAAATAGGTTAATGATAATAAATTAACCATAGGTGATTATAATTAGTAACACAATATAGAATATTGATTTACCCAAAGATAATTATAATCAGTAACACCAGTTAAGCATAAATGAAATATGTAACTTTGAGATCTAGTGCCATACTACTTTCATATACTACCATTTGAATAGGGATATATGAAAATACTAAAAATAGATCATAATCCTTTCATATAAGGTGCTATAATAACCAAGGGAACCAAGGAAAAAAGAGTTAGGTAGGGCATTTAAAAACAAGTTTGGTCAATAGTGACAACATGGGAAGATGATATGGGGAACAACATAAAGAAGATAATAGGAGGGAAATTGACAATAATGGTAATAAGGTTACCCCAAAGTGATAATTTAAGGTAAATTTCAAGGTATGACATAATGACAAGGTGAATGGTAAGGTAAATGGCAAGGTAAATGTTTATGTTATTCTTAATTATGTGGAGATGTGTGCCCTGATCATCATATGATACAACTAGAATAATTGACCATGGAAATTTATAGCCCACACCTCTTTTGAATAGTTGTTTTATCATAAATTTACTACATATTTGGACTCCAATAATGTTTTTGTGATCTTCATTGGTCATTGATTCTATTTAATTCAAACATTGAGACAAGGTTTATTTGTAGCTTTTGTAAAGGAAATTGTGGTGAGGGATGGTAAATAAGGATAAATAATGGTTGATAGGTCTAAGTTGGTAATGTAAAGGTGGATGATAATGGAATTTATAATGGTTGGGATACAAATGAAGATAGTGACTTTTAGGCACACACAATGCTGTTGACTCTAGATTTGACATAATTTTAGCTGTGGTAAGGCCACTTTTGAATATTATCTTGATAGGTATAATAGTTTTTTATTTTTTTTGGGCCTAAGAGTGGATACCATTTAATTTTTGTATCAATTTGAAGATGTTATCTTTGATAATGTCTCCATCAAGAATTGAATAGTTATTATGCTTAGTGATTGTCACCTCAAAGAGGCTTCCACTAATAAAGTTGTCTTGATTTTCCCATATCTCTTCCAAGAAGGTTTTACTAAGGAATGTTGAGTTTTAACTTTGATTGTATTTTAGTACCTAAAACATGGTCTTACTATAATATGATGAGTTTGGAATTTGATTATCCCCAAGCACCTCTAAAAAGGTTTCATTAGGATATTATTCTTCTTCTATATGAATATGTTCTTAGTCCCCTTTATATTTTATAATTGATATATCCCCATGTATGTCATTCAATAAGGTGTTATTCTATCGGTCCCAATCAACACTTGTGAGAGGTGTAATGTTAATATAGGAACTATGTTGGGTGGTGTTAATGGCAAGTGGAATTGTAATGGAATGAAAAGAGGTAACACAATCCTCATATAAGTTACTAGGATAATTTATGTCAAAGCTTAAGTAATAATATTAAAAAACCATTGAAGGATCACACATATATTCAAATTGATCTGTAAGGCATGCGTAACCAATATATTGATATCCATTTATGTATTTTGATTCTAAATCTAAGTTTGACTCAAGGGAATTTAAATATGATGTTGAGACTAATATTGAGTCTAATTTTAATGCTAAATCTAATGTCAATTCAAGAATATAACCTAACTTTAATTTTTATTCTTCTTTAATTATGGATATTTCTACAATGATGTCTTGTTTAATTTTTGGTATTGGACAAGTAATGTCCTGTGATGTGATAATGGGCTCTTTGAAAATAGGCTAACTAAGAAGGATTTTATAGATAATAGATTGTCAATTTGAAACTCCTCAACTATGGGAAAAAGGTGAAGATACAACTCCATAGAGACTATCTTATCAAAGGGTGACTCTTTATAAATATGACAATGGTTGAGATAATGGTTTTCTCAAAGGAAGTTATAATCATTAAGAAGTGACTTAATAAAGACTAGATTATCAAATTGACACTCCTTGCCAATGAGTAAATGATCAAAAGGTGATTCATCATAGGTTGACTTATCACAAATAGGTGTTTTAATAAAAACCATCATGGATTGGTTTCTTCTCTTGACCTTGGTTTACAAGAAATTATAAAATAATAGTTTTAAACACATATTTATCTTCAATCTATTAGATAGGTACTGATTATCTTTATTATGGATTAAATATTGGCATTAGTTTTATAAAGTGAGGGATGGTTGGTTTTAGATGATGAATTATTGACATTTTAATTATACGCATTATCCATGCTTTACATTTCTACTACCATGCGAGACTTAAATTTTTATATTTTATGTTATTGTTTATCGACCTATCTACATTACCATGCTTCACTTTATCTTCTTTGAGTGTGTGAAGGGACATTTAGATCCTTTATTTCTTTAATCTACCCATTGAAATGGCATCCTAATTCTATGTTTGATACATACATTGATATATTTACCCACCGAGGGCATCTTCTACATGACTACACCATCAAAGTTATGTCATTCCTACACCACATACTATAGTTATCATGATGATGTACATTATTTACTATCTTACTCAGATTACTTTGCCAATATTTCACTAGCATATAACACTTGTGTATTTCTTAGCATATACCTAGTCTTGTACTACATGTCTTGCATACTTTCACTTTTTTCTTTGATTAGTTAGATGTGATTGTATTTCTAGTATATTACATGCTTTCCTTTCTTGCTTTACATAACTAGATGTGATTACATTTCTTAGTTCTTATTTTTTCTCCAGTATGTGCCCTAGGACATTTGCCAATGTCTTTTGATTCTATTCTTGTGTGTGCCTTAGGACATTTTCCAATGTCTTTCACTTTTACTCTTATATGTGATTGTGGCCTTCATTCCAACCTTGCTTGTTCTCATTTATATGTGTATGTGGAATTTTAACATGCCTTGTATGACTACTTTCTAGTTTGAGTGACATGTACCCATGTCCCTTGTTTTCTTAGACCCTTGGCCACTCTTGTATGCTTCTTACTCCTTACCTTGTGTATATGTTGCTTGATTGATTTTCAAGTATTTTCAATGATATGATTCACATCATCCATTATCTTATTTTCTTGGATGCCATGATGGACATCATACTCCATCCCTCCTTGATAACTAACAACTAACATTTATAGTTATAATTTATTATATTTTACATGATATTACATTGTTATATCTATCTAGGCATACCCCTATTGATCTAACAATCTATCATATAAACTATGTTATATCTTGAGACATCATTTTGATTATTATTTATATATCATGTATTTCACAACATAACACACGTTTATGTCTCTTTCTTTTTAGGGAATTCATTTTAGGATATTCATTCCTACCCTTAGAAGAGAGAGAAATAAATAGGGGTTTTGTCACAGAGATTAAAACTCTTACCAATCAAAAAATTAGCTTTTAAAACACCCAAAATAGTATCCAAACTTCAAACCAACAAAAATAGACCAAGCAGACAATGAGAGTTATAAAATAGTAATCAAAATTATCTCAAGACAATATCACTAAGATTGGACTATAGTGTCAAATAGTAAGGTGTAGGATTTTGATGCTCGTATCCTAATAGTAAAAAAGTAGATTTTCTAAAAATGGATAGAAAGGTAAGACCAGTTATAGTTTTGTTAGCTACAATTCAATTTAAAATCAAAAAATTTAGTATAATTTTTCTCAAATAATATAGATATAAGGGGCATCATGCATGTTATGATGGCTCTCACTTCTATTTTTAGATTAGGTAGTTGATATAACTTCTAGATCGTAATCCATTTTTCAGACACTAGTGATTTAGGGTAATGTGTGTGGCACATTTGACTTCTTTTATTTATAAGTTCAATACATTACCCAAGTATTATTAGTAGTTACATGCCTTATTCTATTTTTATGTGGTTGGAATCATTTTTAAGTGGCTTCCACATAAGCCCATTTCCTAGTTTCAAACTGGCTTTCGTACAAGCCTAATCTCTACTTTTTTAGAGTGGCCAAGAGTGGCCAAGTTTTTAACACACATTCAACTATCCACACCACATTATCTAATTATAGAACATTCATAGGATTTAAAATCCATTTTATATGAGACATATTCATACTAGTATTAGTTCATAGTTTCACTTCATGGGGAAATGATAGATCCAAATGAATATCTATCCTTTGTATTCTTGATCTACCTACTTACAAGGATTGGCCACATAGTCCAAATATCAATTAACACAAGCTTGATTACATAACATCACTTAGTGGGTGACAATGGAACTAAAAGGACAACCTCTACATTCTTGAGCCACTCTTGAGGAATTGAGCACTCATCTCCATTCATGATAATATTTCTGGTACATCACATGCCCATCATTACTCAACATCATCCAACATCACTCAACATCACAATAGTTTTTGTATTAGTTCACATACCCCGTGAGGTGTATTCATTATTTTCTCTTCTTCTCTCTTTAACCTAGATTTATACACTATTATTTTAGATATAATATATCAAGTAATAATTGATATAATCTTCATTTTTTCTTTCATATTTACACTTCACAATGTGCTCTCTTTATGCACACCCAACATCACATAGATTTAAAGACTTCACCCTTACAGGTAAGTTTAGGTATGCTTTTTATTCTTCCTTTATCCTAGTATTTTTCTTTTCTACATCACTATAATAAATGGGGGATAAATGTAGTCATATAAAATTTGAAAATTGGTAGCTTGAGTGTAGCTTGTGACACCCAACCTGTAGGTCCTTCTTACATGTTATCATGACCATTGTAGACACCTTTTTGCTGATAATTGACCATCTTTATAATTTTGAGACCTAATTCTAGCTCATCCAAGCTACATTTCCTATGATAATTGCATCCCCCCAAGTCTTATACCTATATGACAATAGTGCCCAAATTAGACTATAACACTAGATCCTAGGGTGTCCATTTTTGGTGCTCTTATCCAATTATATATTTAGCTCTAATGGTCACTTCCTTCTGGTTCATATCCTTCTTATTAGCTTAACACAAATACATTTTACCCATGACCAATAGACATCTATAAAATCCCATTTACAGTTCATTTAGAAGGGGTTAGAAAATATCAAAAAGAAATCAATAATATAATCAAAACTACTCATTTAGATTTCCCTATTCCCTGCATACAACCATCCAATACATATACAAGTTTATTTAAACCCTCACACCAATCCCCAAACACCTCAAGTACACCTAGTTTTATCACTTTGCATCTTTATACACACTATTTCAAAAAGCACACAAGTGGGAGAACTACATACGGCTTGATCCTTGTTTGGAGTAATGGTATGTAGGCAACATGTCCACACAAGGGGTGTGGATACATGTTCAATGCATATTACACACATTAACCCCTCCTCTTTCTCAAAGTCTATCTAGGGTTTGAATACTAAATCAGCTCTACAAGGAGTTCCATAGACATCCAACATCCAAAAGTTCATAAGTAGGCTCACACAGAGATAACAGACAAACCCAAAAAGGTTAGGCCTCTACGATAACAATGAAATAAGAGAACTATAGAACTAAACCCTAGGGTGTTCTATTTCGATGATTCTATCCTTTCAAAAAATTAAAATCTAGATCCTAATTTATGACACTATCCCTATCTTATACAACAAATTTTAGACCTTATCTCAACCATCTCAATCCATTTTAAGCTAAGTTACATTTTTCCTTATTAGTATTTTTAGAAAGGTTTAAATTAAAATTAAATTATATAAATCTGTATCGTAATTATTTAAATATTATTTATTGATTTAATTAACTCATACCCTTAACTAGATTATAAATAGGAATCCAATATTCTCAAAATCATTAAATCACTAGGCCATTTCCTACACCATAATTTATTTGAAGGCCATTATGAAGTCAAGGAAATGCATGGGATAGTTGAAGGGGATATTAATAATCCTTATGAATGTTTAACTTATTATTGAGTAAATGAGGCTCCTCATGACCTTTTATCCACACTTCCATGCTGGATTCTTCCTCTTTCTCCCTCTATTATTTTATAAATTAAGGATAAAATCCCATTGTATGCATCCCTTGACTGGGTATGAAGAAACTCTACCCAAATTGTACCTTGTAAAGCTTTTGAATAAATATAAGGCCTAGCTTAGATTCTCATTCTAGATTAGTGTGATATATGCTTATTTATTTTAAAAAGTGATTAAGTTTCATCTTCCTTTATAGGTCCTTATTCACACCTAGTTGCTAGCAGATTGTCTAAACATGTCATATGGTGTATAGAAGTGTTGCTAACTATATTTGAAGTTGAATATGATTGGTAGTGTCATGAAAGAATACCTTCCTTTCATCTGCAAGTTATGTCCACTTAACATAGCCTCCATATGAAGTATTGATTCTTAGGATTCTCTATGATAGAGTGATATAATATATGGTCCTTGTCTTGTTCTCAAGTGTTATTAAACAGTCAATTAGAGTGGATAAAAAAATGTTGTTGCATCACCTCCCCTTAACATAGGCTTTAATTCATGCATCATCTTCTATCTTTTTTCATCACCAAGTTAGTAGTTTAAATAATTGAGCTAAAATTTATGCACAAAGGGAGTTATCCCTAAAACTAGAGTTTCACCTCATCAACTAGGTTACCCACACCTAGAGGTGATCCCATTGTATTAGCTAGAGGAGGAAAGATTGAAACCCTTTACCTTAAAGGGTGCAATCTAGTTTGATAAAAAAAAATAGAATTCCAAATGGGACTAGGATTCAATAAATTTAATCAACTAATTGAAGCATTTGTTGATCTAAAGGATCTTCAAAAACTATAGTGGTAGACTTGTAGTCGAATTTCATGCCAAAAATGGTCGCAATGTCTTCATCACAATGTAAGGAAGTTGATTTTGTTTAATTGTCTTAAGATTTTTATAAGAGAAATAGGTACCATAGGTCTAATCCTAATCCTAAACCCCCTAGTTATCTTAATCCTTCTCAACAAAGGACTACTGCAAACCCTACAACTTTAATGGTTAGGCCTAAGAACCAATATTTTATTCCCTTCAAGTGTGGAAAGCATATAAACCTAAAATAATTTGATGATATCCCTACTGATACACTTAAGATCCTTCCATTCTTCATAGAAGAAAACTTTACCACTCCTATTAAACATGTTGCAAACATAACTAACCTCTACTGAGTTCATAATGTGATCAAAGAAAATGTGGTAATAAGGTTATTGTCTATCTCTTTAATAGGTAAGTTACTTCAATGTTATATTGGTTTAACACCTACATATATCAATACTTGGGATGAGTTTTGGGAATACCTATGAAATCATTTTGAGGATATAAGTGACCACTTATCTCTAATGGAACAATTAACCATAATCAGAAGGTCTCCCCAAGATTTTATTATAGAGTTAAACTATAAGTTTAAAAAAAATTAGTATAAGATCCCAATGGTAGCCAAACCCACTCCTAACTATGCCTTTTTGTACTATTTTAGAGCCCTTAATTCTGATGTAGCATCATGATATAGTCTATGGGAATAAAAAAACTATAAGATGCCTATGAAGTGGTAATAATGGAAAAAAAATCTAATACAGGCAATAAATCTTACCCCAAGGCCCCTCATGAATTTTTTCCCAAAGATACAACCTCCTATGCCTACTATTGTTCCCTTACCAATGTAAATTAATCATGATCAGGCTGATGCTAATCAAGCAGATAGATTGTGTAAAATTAAAGGAGTGCTTAAGGCATAAAACAATAATATAGTGGCCTTGGAGAGGAAAAAAATCCACCTTATACACCATACCAAACACCCTATCAAGCTCCATAACAATTTTATCAATTCAACATGACTCCATATCAGCCTAATCTATAAGGTGAAGGGTAGATCACTCAAGTAAGGCCTTATAATAGCTTCAATCCCAATTTTTCTAACACTTATAAAGCATTAGTTCCAACTCAAAACAACTATGCTCTAGAAGGTCAAACGTATAAACAATGGTGGAAGTTAAATGAGATGTCAATTAGTCCAATTGGATATGTTGGTCAAACCTTTCTCATGTAGTATAATCAATCTCCTCCTATGATTGTCCTATTACACGACATAAATAAGGTCATTATATACAAAATGGAGAGACTCCCTTAATGACTTAATATAAAGTGTCAAACTAAAAAGGAATGAGTGGGAGTAAAAAATAGTTAGAGAACACTTTTTTCAACTTCCAAGAAGGATAAAAATCTTTTAAATAATTTACAGTCAATTAGCTTGGGGGTGCAACTAAGGTGGATAGTCCTATTATATCTCATACATGGGCTAAAAGGAAAGTAGTGGGTGATGACTTACAAGTTGGGAGGGAAGTTCCTCAATAAGTTAAATAATCTCAATAGGTTGGTGGAAAAAATTAATCCATTAAGACTCCACCAATTTAGAAGGTTCAATATGGGAAAGGGAAAAATTATAAATGTCCATTCATACCCCAAGTCACTTAGGCTCCAAGTGGTACTTTTTCTCTTAAGCTAAATTCAAAGTTTGTTAGATCTCATATTAGTGTTTTGGATGAGATGAATAATTCCCATGTTACCATACCAATGTGGGACACATTTATCATTCTAGGATAAAAATATCTCCTCCAATAAGAGTTATCCAAACTTCACATTTCAGACAAGTAGGTAGAAAGGGTGAGCATAAACCTAGCCAACACCAATCAACCTGATGAGCCCTAACCATTTAAGTTAAACAATCCCCCTCCTTTATATCTTTTTTTCATCATAGGAGACTCTGTAGTATAGAAATATATTATAGATAGTCGTGCTAGTACATCTATAATGCCTAAGTCTATAACAGACAAGTTGATGGTTAAAGTATGAACCTAATTCTAAGGAAGTCTTACAACTAGATGGGTCCCCTACTAAGACTATTGTTATACTAAAGGATATGAAATTAGTCCTATCTATTTTTACTAATTGTACCATATCCTTAGATTTTGTATTATTATATCTCCCACCTTATTTTACCTTATGTCTATCTAGGGATTTCACTACTAAGATAAGAGGTTATCTCTCTTCTGACTAGTCTTATATGGTGTTTATGACTAGGTATGGAACAAAAGTTACCATTAGGTCTGAGCATGAAAAAAAATTTACCAATAGGTTTGAGCATATCTATAAGCTCCATTTAGATACCTACATGCTTAATTTTTCTAGTGTCAGTTGTACTATCATAGATGTAGATGAAGACCCCAATGATCAGGATCCAATTAAACCACTTGAAGGCATATCAAAGTTACTTCTTGATGAATGGGGTCTAGATAATCATTATTATGATCCATATAAGAGAATTGAAGAAGAAGTCTTGGGGATATACTATATGCATGAGGAAAAGGCTATCATACTAGATCTTACTAACCCAAGCCAAGGCAATGATGGAGTGGGAATTTTGTTCTTTTATGTCTCTAACTAATAAAATGGAAGTAGGGTAGGTGTCATGCTTGTTTTTCCTTCCAAGTAAATATAATTCTCTACCATGAGGTTTTAATATAGATGCACATGTATCATAACAAAGTATGAAGCCCTAATTCATGGGCTGAAATGGGTAATAAAGAGAAGAATTAAGCTCTTACAAGCCATGGTAGATAGTGAGTTGGTAGTGCATCAAGTGAGGGGTAGAATTCAATCAATAATAATTTATTGAAGCCATACAATCATATGGTTTAGGAAATATTATAATACTTTAAATAATTTGGCATCTGATCAATGCAAATATTGGTCAATCAACATGTAGATTGATTAGAATCCAAAGGAGCACAGTATAAAATTACAAGTGGGGTTAAGGACATGAAATATTAGTCTCAAATAAAGGTATGATGTAGATTGGTTAGAATCCAAAGGATCACAGTATAAAATTACAAGTGGGGTTAAGGACATGAAATATTAGTCTCAAATCAAGGTATTTTGCATACCTTCAATCCTTGACGATGAGGCTAGCTAGCAGGTCTTTGAAAATGACAAGCTTATAACATGTTTCTTATAGTAGGAGGTAGAATTCCACTTATGAAACCAAGGTAGACTTCAACAATAGTATGGTGATGATATTGTCCAATTGAAGATAAATTAACTACCTAAGATATTAGTGACCCTAGAAAACATATTCAATGAGGATGATTAGTTAAAGAAGGATAAAGTTCACATGCCAATAGTGGAGGAACACTATGAGAAGGTCACTATATTTAATGATAGGCTAGTCAAACTAGGTAAAGTGAGCACAAAAGAAGAAAATTCAACCTTCATAGATTTTTGTCAAGAATTTGTAGATGCTTTTTCTTTGGAGTGTAATGTTTTGAATGGATTTGACCTTAGTTTGGCCCAATATACTATAGAATTATAGGCACGTGTTAAGCCTGTGAGACAAAATCAAAGACCAATCAACCCCAAGATTGAAATCCTCATGAAGAAAGAGATGTCCAAGATCATTGAGTCTAACATCATCTTCCCCATCAAACACTCTTCATGCATGGCTAATCTTAATCTTGTAAATAACAAGAGTGGGGAGATAAAGTTATGTGTAGACTTCAAGGATCTCAACAAGGTGTCATTGAGATATCACTATCCCTTGCCACCCATTTATATTATCCAAAAGGTTGTAGGTTCATATAATTTCTCCTTGATTGATGGATACATAGGGTGAAATCAAGTGTTATTTAAGGAGGAGGACTAACACAATACTATCTTCACAACCAAGTGAAGGCACGTATGCTTATAAGAAGATACCCTTTGGGTTGTCTATTATAGGGGATAAAGTCCAAAGGGAAATGGATTTAGCCTTTCAAGCACTCATCAATGAGATCGTGGTCATATAATTTGATGACATCAAAGTCTTTTCCAAGGATGCCAAAGACCACTTGACACACCTAATGCTAATATTTGATAGGTGAAAACATTATGGGGTCTCTTTGAAACATAAAAAGTGTATTTTTATAGTCTATGATGGAAGGATATTACACCACATTAAGTCAAAATAAGGCATATATATATAGACCTTAAAAGGATAAGTTCAATCTTTCTCTATCACTTCCCAAGTGTAATAAGGGAGTGTAGAGTTTTTAGGCGAGATCAACATCGTTAGGAGGTTTATCCCTGGGTTTTCTAAGTTTGTAAGTCCTCTAACCTTCATGATCAATAAAAATAAGTATATTAGATAGATTAAACAAGAGAAAAGAAGATTTGGTAAGTCCTCTAACCTTCATGCTCAAGAAAAATAAGTATTTTAAATAGATTAAACAAGAGAAAAGAAGATTTGAAGATATTAAATAGGCCATTGTTTAATCATAGACCCTCCTCAACCCTAATTTATCAAGAGAATTCATATATGCCTTCTCAACTAATGATATTATTTCTTCCATGCTTATGCAATAAAATAGTGAGGGTCTTCAGTAGTCCATAGCCTTCTTTAGTCAGGAATTGGAGAGATATGAAGAGAGGTATACATTTATGTAAAATCATGTGCTTTCATTCATGAGGGGTATCAAAATAATAATACACATGGTGTCAAATAAAAATATTAATGTCATGGTGGTTCACACTAATATCAAGGACTTCATTCTTAAATGAGACTTGAGTGAAAAGAGAGTACATTGGGTGACTAAATACACGAAATATGACATAAAATTCAAATTCAACAAGTTCATAAGGGGTATAGGAATTTTTGAACACTTTTAAGTATATGTGAAGGAGGATAAAGAAGTGGTTTAGGCAATGTAAATTGATCATAAAGGAGCTACACCTACATCTCTTTCAAGTTGGACTCAAAATGGGTGAGATTCCTTCAAATAGGAGAATGTCTTGTATGGATATATAGGGAAATAATGAGGTATTATAGGCTAAATTAAATCCCTTATGTCTTGGTTTATGTAGTGATTTTAAAAAATAATCTTAATGGCATGTTATTTAGGTGTGTAGAAACTAATCAAGTTGATAAGATCCTAGATCAGTTTCATGATGGGCTTACAGGAGTGCACTTTCAATCCAAGAATACAATAGAAAATATTATAAGAGTAGGTTACTTTTTTCCAAGTTTATTCAAGGAATCTCATGCTTGGGTTAGGAGGTGCCAAAAGTGTGCCAAGTTCATAGGGAAGAAAAGACTAACTATCTTGACCCTCAAACCTATCCAAGTGGAGTAATCCTTCATGTAGTGGGGCCTAGACTTTGTAGAAATGATTTACCCTCAATTTAATGTAAGACACAAGTGGATCTAGAATAATAAAAAATAATTTATAAGGTTGGTGGAGGTAGTAGCACTTAAAAAATAAAATGAGAGTTTAGTTTTGGAGTTCTATGATAACCTAGTAAGTAGAAGTACGATCCCCTCCACCATCTTATCAAAAAATGCACTATCTTTGATTAGTGCAAGGGTTAGTGAGTGGGATCTAAACCATGGAATCTACCTTAGCACTATGATCATAGGAATCCAATAAGGGAGTTTATAATAGTGTTTGTTCAAGAAATAAAACTCAAAAAACACACTAACACTTAAACCCCTAGCCTAAATACTAGGGAGAGATTACTAACAAAATCTAAATGAAAGCACAACAAAAACATAAAATACAATGACTTTTTTACCTTATTTGGGATATCTAAATATTTTTTTTAGTGGATCACTCATATTGTGATTAAAGAAGTCTTTATCAATGAAGATTGTTGAGATCCTTCTCTCCTTGACACCATGGGTTGTGATGTTTCTTGGATTAATATTTTCAAATTATAACACTATTGTTATGAGTCTTATGGATAAAATCTTACATAATAACTATACAATATCCAAGATTTTTTCTGAAGATATATGGCCTTGTATTTATAGACTTAGGAATCAACTCTCACCCAAGATGAGTCAAGGTTGAGTTTAGGCTTGTAATGGGTTAAAACTAAACCTAGGTGAGTTAAAAATAACTTCAATAGAGTTAATAGTTGTCAATAAATTATGATTTCCATTTACTAGGAATGTCTCTCAAAATTAGATATTTTAAAAGAACTTGACAACTGATAAAGGCAATGATGAAAGGCTAAGATAATTTGATTTTTAAATTTCCATTTTTAGATATTAATTAACTACAAATTGATAATTCAACAGGGAATTTAATCTTGATTATATTGTTAATTGATTTTGATTAGCCTTTTATCTCTTTCAATATTTTATTTAAGTGTGAAAGAACCACACTTAATAGGTCCATAAGAGAAATTGATAGTTTTGATGCCTCAATGTGACTAGGGATGAATCCATGAGAGGGTATTATTTCATACGATAGGATACCCTAATTAGGGATGTCTCAACATGATTATAAGATTTGATGAATGATCTAAAAGAAAATTCAGGATGTTCAGTGATTGTTAGGCTTAATTTTACTTAGTTGGTAGGAATTGGTTTAAAGTTTGATCAAAGGCCAGTTATGGCTAGTTTTAGGTATCTACATGAAATTCCTCTAGTTACTATCCATAGGGAAATAGACTTGAGTCCATAAACAAGAATATAGTTAAAATCATAAGGAAAACTCTAGAAGAAAATCAAAGTGAGTGGAATACCAAGCTAAGGACAACCTTTTGGGTAGATGAGATCACTCCCAATATGTATACTAGTCATTCACCATACCTTCTCATTAATGGAAAAGAGGCAATGCTACCCATATAACTTTAAATACTTGCCTTGGAACTTACACATCAAATTTAACTCATGGAGAGTGATGCCATGGGAGTAAGGATGAATGAATTGAGGGAATTGGATGAGATAAGAGATGATGCTATATATTACATGTGGTCCCATAATGATCAAGTAAATAGGTCATTTGACAAGAGATCTTCTTCAAAGACCTTGTAACAAGGTGATACTATGCTAAAATGGGATGAATACTAGGCTAAACTAGGTAAGCACTCAATGTTTGATAGTTTATGGAGTAAACCATACATTATTACTAGTTGTAAAGAGCACAATGATTTTCAAGTATCAAAGCTAAATGGTGAGGAACTTCTTATCCCTATCAATGGGGTGTTCCTTAAGTGTTATTATTGATAAAGAGTACTATCTTTATTATTAATAAAGAATACTATCTTTTATAATATGACTTGTTATCTATTTGTTTATTTTTCTTGTTGTGTGTCTCGGTTGTGTTATTTTTTGTTTTGTTTTATGTCAAGTGGGGATTGTTTTAGTCCTTAAGGTAAACAAGGTGTTAAACATGAAGTATCAGTCTAGTAAAAAAAGTATCTCATATAAATCATGAATGTTATGTAGGAAATCTTGGGTCCTCTTAACCATCAGGTAGGTCAACCCTTCAAATTCAATAATGATGTTGAATTCTTTTATCCCTTGGGCTTAGAAAGGGTCAACCTATGCCCATGAAAACATAAACCTAGTCATGGTCACCATATTATGTCTCATAAAGTGTCTTAATAGAGAATAATAAGTAGGTATTCCCTAGGAGATTATAAGAAGTAGGATCAAGTGGTATACATATGTTAAGAAGTGTCATGGTGGTCATCTTCTCACCATTTTTGAGCCTATGTCAATTGTTCACTTTGGGATAAATATGTATAAGGGTTCAATACAAGTTTTGGAGTGGTTCTAATGATCTAAACTTAATCATATTCAATATGATAAAAATGTTGTAGCTCATGTATTATGTGAACACACCTAAAAATGTTGAGAACCTAAAAGATATGGAAAATTCAAAGGATTAGATTTGGTATAAAGTAAAAGTGATGACTTTATTTAAATCCTTAGCATGTTTTAATCTATTTTATAAAGTATTAAGGTGATTAATAAATAATATTTCACTTGAGACCATGTATATTGTGTTCAGAGGATATTCACCCCAGGGAAATAGTATAACTATGGCCCCTAAGTCACCATTAAATCCTTATCAAAGGTAAAATACATTTAAAGTGGTCCCATTATCAACATAATGTCATGATATGACAATTTCATATGGTAAAGGGTCTCCTTTTAGAATTCAAATGCTTTTATGAACTACCAAGGGGGGAAACACATGTGAAAATGGATTTTCACCTTCCCTCCACATGTAGTCCCTATTTTAAAACATTTATTGACTCATCATTTCCCTCTTCCTACCCACTAATAACATTCCAAGATATGAAACCTTAGAAAATGTAGGAAAGTGGTGTTTTTAGGGGTTTTCAAGCATGTACAAATCTATAATGTATGGTCATGGATAGAAGAGGTCATAAATATTTAGAGGGAAGTTAGTATAGTCATTATATAAGATAACCATGAGTTTTAGAATCAAAAAGATAAAAAACTAGCACCTCTTCTTCATCACTCTTCTTGGTAGCCTTACATAGCC
Source organism: Torreya grandis (assembly GCA_037957365.1). NCBI lineage: Eukaryota > Viridiplantae > Streptophyta > Pinopsida > Cupressales > Taxaceae > Torreya > Torreya grandis. Next base: position 61,629 of record JARHVA010010837.1, read on the forward strand.
TCTTATGTCCTTATTTAGTATATATATGAGAGAGAAAATGGTGACTTGAGATATTATATAGAGTAAGGGGATATAATGGCATTCCAATAATTGGAATTATTTTTCTTATTGATGACCTATGCTTTTTGAAGAATGGTTAAGAATCTAGGTAGTCAAACTAGTCTTTTATATATACATAGGGTTAATCTTGGAATGGTTTCAATACATTTATGACTTGTTTAAATAAAATGATAGTTGTATATGTCTTATAAAAGACTTAAATGTTTTGTCACTTCACCTCAAAACTCAAATTGGTAGGTGTGATCTTGTGGGAAAAATAAAATATTCATATGGTCACACTTACAGGTTGCATATAGTACTTGTTGGTGTTTTTGAGCCTTTAATGAATTATATGTGTTAAGGATAGTTTTTTTTTATTATAATTATGTCTTCTTAAGAAATCCATTCAATTTTCATCATCATTTATGGTTTTCCTAATGATAAAATTAACATTTAACTCATTCAAGATCCTATTTTTAAGCAAGACTACCTATGTAATTTGATCTACATTACAAGTGTGATCAGAGTGTTTCATGGTGGTGTATTTTGAAGATAATTATAATACTATAGATCATGTAGATGTTTTGTATTAATGTGGAGGATCCCCTCTCTTAGAAGGATCAAGTCTCATTATGGCTCTTAGGACCAAGAAATCATGAACTAGTTCCCAATGTTTTTGTAGACATCTTTATCAAAGTTTAAGGTTCATTAGAATTGTTTAAAGTATTTGTGAAATCCTATGTTTCAATTTTTCCCTTCATATGTTTGACTAACTAGCTCCAAATGTTTTTACTTGTTAAGTATATGGATAAGGGTGTCTAGGGTACCAATAGTCAGCCTAAAACAAGGATTAATAGTCCATATGGAATCTCTCAAAGAATATATACTATATAATGGTCTCATCAATCCATTTCACCCCCATATTAGGCCCTAATTTCGAAACTTAGAAATTCATAAAACACCTAGACAACCACCTAAAATTTTCAGCCATTATGCCCACGATTAAGGATTTTAATCAAGGTTAAATGTTTCATAATAAAATGAAAGGTCAATGGGACTATTAGAAAAGGGGTCCATTTAAGTGTGGATATGGTTAAGAAGCTATGACCAAGTTTAAAAGATAAACTCAAGCCCAATCTTTAAAATGTTTTCCAAAACAATCATATAGTTGAACCTATAATATTTAATGAAGGGTAATATATTATGAATATGACTACCTAAATAGGGTTATTAGGATTTAGGTAAGGTCAACCAGTTCCCACCATGGTGTGGAAACCCTCATCTTGCTGATGGACTTGTGAAAGAACTCCATAGATAGTAAAAATATCCATACCACCACCTATAAGACTACATATAGTATACTTATAAAATTGAATATTAGAATATATAGGCACATGAAAGATATATATATATATATATATATATATATATATATATATATATATATATATATATATATATATATATATATATATATCAAATAGGTGTAGCATAGAGACTATGTTTTGGAAAGGCAAGGGGAACTTTAAAATGATAGGTTGAATAAACTGACTCAAACATTTATAGATGGCTAAAGGCATACAAATTTGCCTAGTCAATTGAGGTGTATACCTAACTTTATTAAAATGGTAACTAATTATTAGATGATTCCACTTTTATGCCATCCATATTCCTCATAAACTATAAATGTACAAATAATTTTTTAGAGAGATGCATGGTCTTAGTTGGACACCCATGACACACAGGTCTATGTGTATGACTGTAAGGGAGTCTTGAGAGTAGAATTGAGGGGAAACCTAGTTTAAATAATGTGTTAAAAAGATAAATACACCCTAAATGAGTACATAAATTCTAAAAATAGTGATGAATATAAAGACACAGTTCATATCAATGCCTCTAGCATTAACTAATTCAAACACTCAAACTAGGTAGTGATGGTCATGGTAGGCCTATAAGAGAGAGGGACATGGATGGGAGTCTGAGAAGATGAGTACTATTTAAAAAGTTTTGAATTAGATGGATAATGGTGATAATATAAACTTTAATTCATAAATGCATCTACAAGTGGTTTAAGATCCTAATGCCTAATATTAGTCATATAAGACCTAAAACCCTCCTTGAGCCCTCAAAATGCCAACTTCATATTTGTGATATAATCAAACCCACATGGCATACATAACATCATAAATAGGTTTATTATGATTAAATAGGTCTTAATAAAGGTTTTTTATATAGAGGAAGGCATGGAAGTGGTCATTTTGGCATCATTACCCATCTCAAGCTCTACTACCATAGTTTGCCATTTTAAGCTACCAACTCAAATGCTCGTGTCTCACATAGAAATATCAGTGGTGCCTAGTGATCTTAGGGGGATTTGGGTTCCCATATTTACTTATTATTTATTAAATAAATATTTGTTCTTAAGAGGTCAACTCTATGAACCATCCTTAATATTGTCAACCATAATGCTTAACAAAGACTTGAAGGTTGTCGAATTTCACTTAAAAATCATGATAAAATATGAATGGGACTAGGATATATTTAGGAATTTTCAAGGGGTATATGTGATAAAAATAATTGGAAATAAGATTTGGATCTAAGACCTATACTCTATGAACCATCATTAAGATGGTAGGCCACTAAAACCATTCATAAACTCTAATAAGGACCTGATAAAGGATTTTTTCCCTAAAATGCCTTTAGATGAAGTAATTTATTCTAGAAATGGTCTTTACAATATACTCATGTCTCATGTGCATCCAAATGAGCCATTGGTTGGCACATATAGATCATGAATTTAAAGGATTAGTCCTAGAGAGGATTTATACAAGCTTATGTGTATGAAATTGGAGAGAGTCTATATGTTTTACATGATTATAAAGAGTGAGAGGCATCTATAGGTCAATAATGTTTCACCATGACCACCTATAGGGGTATCTATATCTAATTTTGACCTACAAACATGCCTTAGTGTTTGGTTAGCTGATTGTATATTAATGAAAAGGAAGAAAATACTTAACCAAGATAACATAAGTAACCCAAAGGATATAAGGGGTAGACTCCATGCTCTAAGAAATGGAAAATTTCTTAGATAACTCCATTTTAAAGACAAAACCTAAGAAACCTATCATTAGGCATATTAGCCTAATACCCTTCTCAAGACATTACTACTTAAAAACTGAAGTCTAAGGATAATAATGGTTAAACGACACCTTAGAATATAATGGAAATATATTTCATGGAGTTTCAGATGTGCAATAAGTTCTAGTTTTCATAGGGGAGCTCAGGTTTGGAAATTTTAGCTTTAAAACTACCTTAAGAGTACACAAAATGTAAAACATTCACCCAATAAGCACCATATTGTGATAATAACTACACAAAGGATCTACATGGGGATCCTAAATACTAGGGAAATATGTAAGGGTTGTATACTTGACTCTCTTAACATTATTTTTTTTGTTCTAACCTTTAAGGCTATGAATAATCAGTAAGAGTTTATACCTACATAAACCTCTCTAAACCATAATATAAAATTTATGGGAAAGATATATATAAATTTTCACTTATATGTATTTAATTGTCTTTGGAGACACCCAAAACTCATTATACACTCTAAGGAGGTCCTACTCATGGCATTTTTTTATAAGGACAACTATATAGATGTACCAAAAATGTACTTTTTACAAAGTTTAGTGATGGTTTCAAGGAATAGGGATGGATAAATAGTTGTATATCATTCAAGTGGTTAGTGTTAAGTTTATTTAACTTTTTAAAATTACAAAAAACTCTCAATTTTTCTTTGAAATGCTCCTACAAACAAAAACTAAAGGGATAGTCTAGAAGTACTAGTGAAAGGTAACCTAGTCACCTAAAAGAGCAAAAGTTACACGTATGCACTATTGGAAATGCATATTTCATGATTTTAAATTATTTATTATAAATAAAACATGATAAATTACCTATTATAAAGGTTTTTTTTTGGTCACATTGTCATCCAAGTAGATAACACTAAGTGACTAGGCGTAGTTGCCTCATAGACTTATTTGGTCAACAAGAGACGATGACTATTATCATAAAAAGATGTTGAGAGAGTAAATTTATGTGAATAACTCCATTAAAACTACCTCATGGAGAATATTAGGAACATTTCATATTTATAATAAATGATGGGTTATTTTTCTAAGCCTTATTGACATGCAGGAGATAGGTAGGCTATATAATGCTTTATAGAGGCCTAATTGGACCACATTTTTTACTTTGTAACTATCATGGGGAGAGATAGTTTACAAATTTTGCATGATAATGATATTTATGGAGTCAACCAAAATTGAAATAGCCTCTGCTAGGTCATTTCTTACACCATACTATCATTGAAGACCATTATGAAGTTAAAGCAATGTATGGGAGAGTTGAAGGGGATGTCATTAATACTTATGCATATTGTAACTTATTTTTTAGTAAATGAGGCTCATCATGAAATATTATCCACACTCATGTCATATTCTTCCTCTCTCCCTCTATTTTTCCATAAATTGAGGCTACAATGACATTATATGCATCCCTCAATTGGGTATGAATAAACTCTACCCAAATTGTACCTTATAAACATTTTGAATGAATATAAGGACTATGTAAAATTCTCTTGATATCTTAGTGTGATATATGCTTGTTTATTTATATAATTGATTGATTTTCATATTCATTTGTAGGTACTTTTTCTCACCTACTTTCTAAGAAATTGTCTAAATAGGTTATATGGTGTGTAGAAGTGTTCGTGATTGTGTTTGACGTAGAAACTGATTGGTAGTGTCATGAAAGAAGACCTTAGATTAGTCAAAAAATTTCATCCACTTAATAAAGCCTCTATATGAATTATTTATTCTTAGTATTATCTAGGAGAGAGTGATCTAATCTCTAGCCCTTACTTGTTCTCAAGTTTTATTTAAGGGTCAGTTAGACTGAATAAAACCATGTTGGTGCATCACCTCCCCTTATATTGGTTTTTTTAATGTGTCATCTTATAATTTTTTTCATAACCAAGTTATAATTTTTTGGAATTGAGCTACATTTAATTCACTAGGGGAGTTAACATCAAAACTATAGGTTTGCCTCATCAACTAGGCTACACACACCTATAGGTAATCCTATTGTATTAGTTGGATGAGGAAGGATTGAAACCCCTTTCCTCAAAGGGTGAAATCTAGACTGATAACATGTATAATTAATTCAATAAAATTAAAATTATTATCTCTTGAAGATGATCTTATTTATCTTGGCATATGAAAAAGAGATGATCTTGGGAAATTAGAGATGATTAGAGTCACTAGGTGCTCTATATAATGTCTTCAACACTGTTGACTAAGAATAACTCCAAATCCTTAGATAAATCTTTGAGGTCCCACTAGGTGTGATAGAGACTAATATAAACCAACTCTTTCACCCATGTAATAATGACTCTCATTCACATAACCTCACAACACTTTTATGATAAGTACCTTAGACTCTTTAACTCCCTTGGGATGAACCTCCATAGAAGGCCAAAATATTTCTAATATAAGTGCACCTTGTTTAGAACCAACACATAGATATACAAAGAGTAGATTGGAAATATACAACTAATGTTATTTCTAATATATAAAAAGGGAAAGGTGGAGAGAGGGTAAGAGAGTTTCTAAAAAAGAAAGCAATGATGCATCAATAATAGAGGGAGAAAATCACCCACTTGATGGAATAATAAAAATAAGGAATCAAACACACAATATTCAAACTAGAAAACATCTACATAAGTGTTTTACAAAGAGTTATGGAAGAATAATGTAAAATTAAGAGGAATGATAGATGGTCTATAGATAATTCCTATATAAACCTATTTATACATAACATATGACCTATAAAGGATTTTGATTTGACATAGAGGTCCTAAGGGAGGACACTAATAAAATGGACAAACATCCATAGATAAAGATCAATAATTGTTAGTACACATAAGATGGAGACCATGAACAGAGGTAGCTTAGTTCTTATTAATTTCAAATCCTAAGACAATATTACAACTTGAATCAGTAGATATTTATTATACTAAGGAGAGGGATACTTTTCATAATGAAAATAAAGGTTAATAGAGAGCTACGAAAGATCTGACATAATTAATTCTCCACTTGAGATGATAGATAAGAAACTTGAATTCAAAAGTTGGCACTTCAAACTTTAGGGAACTAGATTCCTACATAATATCTTATGAAAACCAAGCTCATTCAATTTGTGTTGATAATATGATCATAGAATTATTTTTAAGGTCATTCTTGGATATTTAGATAGTGTACATGTGCATCAAGAACATAAGTGCACTTTTACAGTCAGAGGAGAAATGTGTGCATGTTATGTCCACCTACCTACCAAAGTTTTTTAAAATCCAATGTAATTGTAGTAATATAAAATGTCCAAATTGGTAGTTTGAGTGTGGCTTATTACACCACATCCATATGTCCTTTTAACATTCTCCTATGACCCTTCTAAGTACCCTTTTTCTCATTACTAGTCATCTAAAACATTTTGAACCCTGATTCCACCTCAGCCAGATAGTATTCCCCATGCTAATCTTATTCTCATAGGTCCTAAACTTATAGGATAGGATCTCCTCATTTGTACTATAGCATCAGGCACCAAAGTGTCCCAATTTTGGCACTCTTATCTATTTTCAATTTGAGACACAATGGTCATTTTCATCTAGTCCTTATCCTTAATTAAGTCAGCCTAGTGTGAATACATCTGACCCATGACCAATTGGTCCCTATAAAATCCCTCTCAAATCTCATTTATAAATGAGGTGACTAAACATAAAAAGTAATAAATAATAAAAATATAATCCCTAAGTCAAATTTCCCTATTCTCTACACACAATCACCCAACACCTATGAAAACACACTAAAACCCACATACCAGTCCTTAGCCACATCAAACACGATCAAATTAGCATTTGCATCTACATCACACTATTTAAAAAATCACATTAGGTGGGATAAATACATATGGCTTGATCCCTATTTATATTATTGTTATGTTGGTATCATGCCCACATAAGGGGTTTGGATTTCATGTTTATTACATCTTACACACTAACCTGCCTCTTTCTCAAGTGAATCAAATATCATTTTACGAAGAATGATGGAGGGTTAGGGTTTCAAGACAAAATCAAATTTAGATCAATTTTTATCAACAACCAACACTAAATTTTTCATAGGTATGCTCACACAAGCACAACACAACTACCCAAAACGTTTTAGGTCTCTGTGATTAGTTTGGATAATAGCAACAAGAACAAACGATAGTGCCAAACACTAAATAATCCAATTTTTGGCACTCCTATCCTTTCATTGAAAGAAATATAGTTTTAGGTTTATAACACCTTCCCAATCTTTTACAACCATTTTCAACATCTATATCAGCCATCTTAATCTATTTTCTAGCTAAGTTATATGTTTTCCTATTTATTGCTATTTTTAGAAAGGTGAAAAAGACAAACAATTGTACAAATAAGGACTATATTTATTTATATATTTTGTAATAATTTATTAATATGGAACCTTAATAAAAATAGAATTAAAATCCATTATTTTGAAAAAATTTAAATCATTTGGTTAACCTGACTTACTTTGAACAAATCTCAAACCCTAGGTACCCCTAGGGTTTTCCTTCACATTTGTTTTGCAAAAATTCAATTTCAAAATTATGATTTTTGTATAAATTTTTGTACATTTTTTAATTCAAATTTATTATAGAATTTAAATTATTTAAAAAAATTCTAATTTCTAAAACTCTAACCCAAAACCTAGATTTCCAAACTAGGTCCTCAAACCCCAACCCTTCCTCTATAATTTTTAGATAAATTTTTTGGAATTTTTGCAAATTGTTTGAAGTGTCAAAATTATTTTAAAAATCACTATGTTAGTCATCATTTTTTCATTTATTTTCTTAATATTAATTTTAAATACTCTCTTTGGTGAAAGTAATAAAATGGCCACTAAGGCACTTCTTCCCTCACATCCTATAGATAAATATCTATTTTTTTCTCATAATTATGACAATGAATCGACAAATTTGTAAAATTACACATTAGCCAAAAATGAGGAAAATTATTTCATTTACAATTAAGACAATTAATATTGTTTTAATGAGGAATATGATGATGAACATGAAAGTGATAGTGAATAAAAAGTAGATGCATCTTCTCTCAAACCTATCTCTTTTCTTCTCTCTTCTAAAGAAAATAATTTTGATAAATGGGAGAGTTAATTTTCACTTCATTATCCTATGCACAATACATCAAATTTACATATTAATCATGAAAATTCTAAGTAAACCTCTCATTGCTAATAATTTGATTTCATTTTAACCTAGTTTCTCCCTCTATTTTGCTACTTCTACTTCTATTTTCATAATTTAAATGATCAATCTCATGTTCTTAACTCTACTTTGGCATCTCAAAAAATGAAAAAATAATGTATAAAAGATAACTCTCTTAATCTTACTTCTCATATTTCAAATGAAAATAATACATGCACTCCCTTAAAGGATAACATAGATGCACATAGTATTCTATTGTCACATGATAATTTATTGCATATTAGAAAAGAATTAACATCTTATGTTAACCCTCTCCCTAGTGATAATCAAAGTGATGATGAGTATGATAGTGAACATGCAAATGAATATGAAAATGAGATTTAATATGAAAGTGAGACTTCTAATTATCCTCTTTCAAGTGAAGAAAATTATGATTGTGATAATGCATGGAATAATGATGACTATTATGCATATAGTGAAGAACAAAATGCATCTCATGATTCTAAATCTTATCTCACTCTTTTTATCAAACATAATGCATTAAAAAATGTTGTTTCTACTTATATGAATGACTCTATTTGAAATGATGAACATGTCAATGATAAAAAAACATCTTTTATTCAATTATATTGTGATTCACTAAATACTAAAGATACCATTGAATATCCCAAGCTACCCCTACTACTGTAGCACCTATTTATCACTCTCCACCTAAAGATAATGATATCCCACATCCCTCTACCTAGGTATAAGTTACCATTATAGGTTTAAGTGAGCACATCCCCTCTCTATGATCTAATTTCTAAATGTAGTATTCTCATGGCTAAAATAAATGATCAAATTCAATGTTTAACTAAACCAGTTTGAGATACTAATATACCATCCCAAGAGATTATTTATTTAAGGCATGTAGTTAGTGAATTAAAACACCAATTAAATCTCCTTACTTTGTAAAATAAGGCTTATAAGTCTTGGATGGATGCCAATGACTTGCATAGTAACCCCCTTTTGATGACATTTGTCAAATCTTCATTGCCTAAGCACTTATAGATACCATCATTGCCTCAATTTGATGGAACTAGAATTACATGCATATACCTCAATGCCTTTTGCAATGATTTGCCATCTCATGTGAGTAATTTGATTCTACTTTAGTTGTTCTAGTAAACATTAGTGGGTAATGCATAGAATTGGTTCTTTCATCTACTCCCTGTTGGTTCCTAGCATACATATGATGAATTAGAGGAGACATTTCTTAGATATTACATAGAAAACATGGGCCCTCATGTTAAATATGAGAAACTTTTCATATTTCATTAGATTCCTTTAGAGCTAATTAGTGATTATATCTTACAATATAAGACTTGCATGTTATGCTTGATCTATAAACCAATAGATTTAGAAGTTCAACATATCTTTATTAAGGGTTTTGCTAACCCTTCCTAGAGCATATATTATATCAGACAAATTTCTATTTTAGGCACTTATATTATACAATTTTAGCCTTAGAGTATAAATTAGGATTGATTAAGTTAGATTCAGTTGATTAGATTACTCTAGATTTTACAACATTGCCTCCATCTATAGCTCCTATCACATAGCATCCATCATGTCCCAAACAAGATAAGAAACCATAGCCAAAATATCAACTAGTTAAGAATAGAGAGCCAGTTTCTAGAACACCACCTATAATATGCACTATAGAGAACATCAATAGGGAACCACTATAGTTTGATTCAAAATATGATAGCCCATATGTCATATTATCAACACTACTAAATAGGAATTTAATCACATTGCCTTTTACTCATTATCAAGATCCACATCTCTTACATAAATAGCCACATCACCCCTTTTGTAACTATCATCATATCTATGGACACAGAGACAATGATTGTTATGGACTCGAGGATTGCATTAATATATGTTTTGATAATGACATCATAGCATTCAGATCAAGGGTATTGATATCTCCTCCATCATGGATCCATAAACTTAATTCCTCCATGACTGAGTCATCCCAAGACATTCCTTCACAAGAATCACCAGCTACTCATCATGAGAGTAATGTAGTTTCTAGAATAGAGCCTCATAGGATATCTCCTATCCTACCTACTCAGAGGTTTTAGAGACCATTATAATGAGATCAACCTACATATAGAAATATATTTTGTGGAGTACATAATGTAGTTCCATATACATATCTAGCATAGCCACAAGCACTGTAATAGATTTTTTAGGGTCCTATCTCACATAAAAACTCACTATGGTTAAGATTAGATGAATCCACATTACAGAGTACTACTCAATATATATATATATATATATATATATATATATATATATATATATATTCAGTATATCCAAGTTTTGAGTTACTTATTTCATGTAGCAGCTTGCTATGATTAAGATTAGATGAAGTCACATCATAGACTATTGATTCAGATAGATATTCACTACAACTAATTTTTTAGGGACCTATTTCACATAAAAACCTACTAAAATTGATATTAGATGATTCCGCATCACATGTTATAGTTCCATCTCAATCTATTTCTCAGTCATACACATCATAAAAAAGGCCACAAGGTGTTATTCCATGTAACAATCTACTATGATTGTAGATAGATGAACCTCCTTCACAACACATAGTTCTAGTTATACATCCACTAAGGTTTCATCTTATAGAGTCTCCATGTATAGATAAATTTAGTGAACTATAGAAAAAATATGATACAAGGCATGTTCCTACAAAATATGAGTAGTATGGCCACTTATACAATTAGCCATCAGGGTTGAGATAGTGATACAGTAGCCATGGGGCTAATATGCATAAAGTGATATTTTACATCCCATTCTAATAACAAATAAAATTTCTAGTTCTTATTTCTAGTTTAGATATTAAAAGTGTGGTCATGATAGATTTTTCTCTTCACAAAATATAGATTACACTTCCATAAAGGCCTATCTTAGAGTGACCATTACATCATTGATAGTTTCTAGACTCTAGATAGTTTTTAGCTATAGTATCCACACCCAGGGTAGTATCATTGAGGTCTCATACCTCTACACATAGAGAAAATTTTCAAAGATAATTTTGTACTACTAAATGGGTCATTATAAGCCCCATAATTTCATCCACTTATTAGAGTTACTGGGGGACCCCGTAGTCAGTTTCCACTATAGATATTTCAAAGCACTTACAACATACACAACTTTTAGAGTCATAGTCTCATCCCTTCAACTAGTCTTCATGTTCATGCACGATCCCTCTCCTTGATATAGGACACCATTATAGTGAGTCTATTATGAGACCCATCAATTGGTATCATTTCTTCTCAGTCTTTCTTATCAATAGTTTTTTTTTCTTACTTGTACTTAATTTCTCAGCTTACTTGTACATAGTGTATTTTTGCTTACTTGTAAATAGTTTATTTTAAAACACCAAAAATAATAAAATATTTAAAAATTCAAAAAATAATATAACATGCTAAAATACAAAAACATTCAAATAACTCAAAACACTAAAAAAAATTCAACTATATGCATTATCCATGCTTTAAATTTCTAATACCATGGTAGAATTACATTTTATTATTTTATTTTATTGTTTATTGATTTATCTACATTACCATGCTTCACTTGATCTTCTTTGAGTGTGTGAAGTGACACCCAGATCCTTGATTGCTTCACTCTACCCATTGATGGGGCATCCTACTTCTACACTCAAGACATATATCAACATATCTACCCATCGAGGGCATCTTCTACATGACTACACCATCCAGGTTATGTCATTCCTACACTACACACTCTACTTATCAAGTTGATTTACATTAATTAATAGCTTACATATATTATTCTATTGGTACTCACTAATATATAGCACTTGTGTATATTTTAGCATCTACTAGCCTTATACTACATGTTTTGCATACTTTGACTTCTTACTTTGATTAGTTAGATGTGATAGTATTTCTAGCATTTATAGTCCTTCCTTTCTTAATTTGAGTAGCTAGATGTGATTGTATTTCTCAATTCCTATTTTATTACTTGTGTGTTCCTTAAAATATTTTCTAATGTCCTTTACTTATACTCTTATAAGTGCTTATGACCCTCATACCAATAGTAATTATTTACAATTGTATGTGTATATGTGTATTTGAACATCCATTATATGTTTTTTCTCCTAGTTTGAGTAACATGTGCCCATGTCCCTTGTTTTCATGGCCCCTTATCCTCATTTGTATTCTTCTTGACATACATTCTTGTTTGCTTGTTTCCTTCTCAATTTTTTATAATGCCATGATCCACATAATGCATATCTTGCCTTCTTGGATGCCATGATGGACATCATGCTCCATCCCTTCTTGATAAATAACTATATTTCCATTTTAAGTTCAGTATACTACACATGCTATTACATTATTACATCTATCTAGGCATACCCCTATTGATCTAACAATCACCAATACTAATTATGCTATATCTTGAGACATCTTTTGGATTATCATTATTATATCATGTATTTCATAACATAACACACTTGTAAGGCTCCTTATTTTGAGGGTAGTCATTACAAGGTCTTCATTCCTACCCTCAAAAGAGAGGGAAACAAATAGGAGTTTTGTCATAGAGATCAGAGCCCTTTACCCATAAAAAAATAGTTTTCAAAACACTTAGAACAATAATCAAAATTAAAAATATGAATAATAAACTAGAAATATTATGACAAACATAGAACAATCATCAAAAATAGAAAAGCATAAGAGCATCATATTTGGACTATAGTGCTAGACACTAAAGTGTCCACTTTTTGGTGCTCTTATCCAAATAGTTAAAAACCCAAAAATTTTAGAAATAGATAGAAAGGTAAGGTCAATTACAATTTTGTCATCTATAGTTCAGTTTAGATTGGGTACTTTTAGTATAGTTTTACTCAGATTATTGAGATATAGGGGCATCATACATGGCATGATGGCTCTTACTTCTAGTTTTAGATTAGATAGTTGGTACAACTTCTAGTTTAGAAGCCATGTTATAGACACTAGTGATTAGGGACAATTTGGGTGGCACATTTGCCTTCTTTTCTTTCTAGTTTATTGTATTATCTAAGTATTCTTAGAAGTTACATGATTTATTCCATCTATAGGTGGTTGACATTATTTTAAATTGGATTTCATATAATCCTAGTTCTTAGTTTCAGAATGGATTTTATACAAACATAATATCCACCTTTTGGAGTGGCCAAGATTGACCTAGTTCTCATTACACATTTAACCATCCATACCACATTGTCAGATTATAAAGCATTCATGGGATTCATGAGCCATCTCATATGACACACATTCATACTGGTATTAGTTCATAGTTTATTGATTTAATAGTTTTAAGAATATTGTGGTCTTATTCCAAATTTAGGTAAAGGTCTGAGTTGACTAAATCAGTAAATAATATTACAATAATTTCATAACTTATTTGACCTTCATAGCTTTCTAAAAATAGTAATGAAAGAAGAGAAATACAACCAAGCTTAAAATTGGACTAAGATAACTAAGATAAAGGCAAAAGCTAATTGTGCAGGACTGTGATAGTGTCATGAAACAATATATAGCTTTTGTTTGTTGAAAGGATAGGATCACCAAAAATAGGAAACTTTAGGGTCTAGTGATATAGGGTAGGTCCTACCACTATTGACCAAATTGGTTACAAAAATATAAGTTTTATGGGTTTATTTTGTCGTTATATGAGCCAGCCTATAAAATTTTGGATCGTGAATGTCAATAGAGATGATTTAATACCCTACCATAACCTTCATAATACTTAAAAAATTGAGGGGGTGGTTAGTGTGTGTAATATTCATTAAATGTGTATCCACACCGATTATATGGGCATGATTCCTACATACTAATACTCTAAAGAGGGATCAAGCCACATGTTATTCTTCCACTTGATGTGATTTGTGTAATAGTGTTATGCAGATGCAAAAATGTCAGACTAAGAGTGTTTGAGGTGGCTAGGGACTGGTATGAGGGTTTGAATATGTTGGTACTTGTATTTCATGGCTATATGTAGAGAATATGGAAATATTCCTTAGTGGTATTTCTTATATTCTTGCTTTATTGATAAGTATTTTCCATCCCCTTCTAAATGAACTTTGAATGTGATTTTATAGAGATCTATTGGTCATTGATTAAATGTATTCATGCTAGGTTGACACAATAAAGAAGAAGAATTGGAAGGAAATGGTCATTTGAGTTCAAAATGTGATTAGATAAGAGAACTACAAATGGGACACCCTAGGGTCTAGTTCTATAGTCCAACTCTAGTGCTCTTATTCTATAGATTAAAGACCTAGGGGGATGGAATAAGCATGGGAAATGGAGCTTGGTTGAGGTAGAATCAAGTCTCAAAAGTCTACAGCTAATTGGGAAAGAGCAAAAAGGTGTATACAAGGGTCATGAGATCATGCAAGGACCTATGGGTTGGGTGTCAAAACCCACACTCAAGCTACCAATTTTGACATTTTATATGACTACATTTGCCCCCCTTTATTCTAGTGATGTAGAAAAACAAAATATTATGATAAAGCAAAATTAGAAAGCGTACCTAAACTTACCTATGTGGGTGAAGCCCATGAAGTTATGTGATGATAGGTGTGTATAGAGAGAGAACATTTTGAAGTATAATTATACAAAATAAAATAAAGAGTAGATCAATTCATACTAGATACAATATATCTAAAATAAGAATGTATAAAGCTAGGTAAGATAGAGGGAGATATAGGAATGAATACACTTCATCGAGTATGTGGACCAATACAAAGCCTGATGTGATACTGAGTTATGCTAGATGATGTTGATTAATATTGGGTATGTATTATACCAAGAGTAATATCATAAATGAAGTTGAGTGCTTGATTCCCTGAGAGTGGCTCAAGAATGTAAAGGCTGGTCCTTTGGCTCCATCATCACCCACTAAGTGAATTTATGTGATCATGTATATGTTAATCAATGTTTGAGCTATGTGTCCAATATTTATGAGTAGGTGGCTTATGAATACAAAGGCTAGCTAGTCATTTGGCTCCATCATTGACCACTAAGTGAAGCTATAAATTGATATTAGTATGAATGTGTATCATATGAGATGGATACTAAAGACCATGAATGCTCTTTAATCTAATAATTTGACATGGATAGTTGGATGTGTAATAGAAACTAGGACAATCTTGGCCACTCTAGAAGGAGGATATTAGGCTTGTACTAAAGCCACTGCAAAATTGGAAACTAGGCTTATATGAAAGTCACTCAAGAATGTGAAGGTTAGGCATGTATTAAAGCCACTCCAAAATGATACCAACAACCTACAAATAGAATAAGGTATACAAATACTAAGAATGCCTGGTTAATATACTAAAATTGGAAAGAAAATAAGTCAAATGTGCTACACATATTTCCCCTAATCACTGACATCTATAACATGGATTCTAATCTAGAATCTATACCAACTACCCAATCTAAAAATAGAAGTGAGAGCCATCATGCCACACATGATACCCCATATAACTATATTATTTGAGAAAAACTATACTAAAATTATTGAATTTAGACTGATATGTATCTAAAAAAATATATTTGAGCTAACCTTTTTACTTATTTTTGGAAAATCTAGGTTGATTTCTATTTGGAAAGGAGTGATAAAAATAGGACACCCTCTTATCTATAACTATTGTCCATGTCTAATATTATCATCCTTTGCTAAAACTGATAACTATTTTGTAATCATCATTATTTTTATAGTCTGTTCTACCTAGTTTTGACCTTTGATTATTGTTTTGAGTGTTTTAAAAACTAATTTATTGGCTGGTAGGATCTTTGATCTATGTGACAAAACCCTTGTTTATTACCCCCTCTTTCGATGGTAGGAATGAAGACCCTGTAATGACTAACCTTAGCGTTAAGAGCCTTGTAAGTGTGTTAAGTTATGAAATACATGATATAGAAATGGTAATTGAAACTATGTCTCAAGATATATCATATTTTGCATTGGAGATTGCCATATCAATATGGGTATACCAATATAGATATAAAAATGTAATAACATGTGTAATATATTGAATTAAAAATGGAAATGTTAGTTGTTAGTTGTCAAGGAGGGATGGAACATGATGTCCATCATGGCATCCAATAAAGCAAGATAATATAAGATGTGGATCATGGCATTATAAATAGTGAGAAGCAAATAAGTAACAAACACTTAAGTCAAAAAACATATGAAAGTAGCCAAGGGGCTAAGAAAACAAGGGACATGATCACATGCCACTCAAACTAGAAATCAAGCATATAAGGCATGTTTAAATTTTGTATACACATATAATTGAAAACAAGCAAGGTTGGCATGAGGGCCATAATCACATAGAAGAGTACAAGCAAAGGAAATTGGAAAATGTCCTAAGTCACACACAAGAATAGAAGCAAAGGACATTAGAAAATGTCCTAAGGCACATACATGAGACAAAATAGGAACTAAGAAATGCAATCACATCTAGTTACACAAAGTAATAAAGTAAGGTATGTATTATACTAGAAATACAATCACATATAACTAATCAAAGAAATAAGTGAAAGTATGTATACATGGAGTACATGAATAGGTATATGCTAAGGAATACACAAGTGCTATATATTAGTGAATATTGATAGATTAATCTACGTAAGATAATAAGTAATGTACATCAACGTGATAAATATAGTGTGTGGTGTAGGAATGACATAACCTAGATGGTGTAGTCATGTAGAAGATGCCCCCAGGAGGTAGATATGTTGATGTATGTCTCGAATGTCGAAGTAGGATCCCCCATCAATGAGTAGAGTGAAGCAATCAAAGATCTTGATGTCATTGTACACACTCAAAGAAGATCAATTGAAGGATGGTAAATTAGATAAATAGATAAATAATAACATAGAATAAAAAACTTAAGTCTATCATGGTAGTAGAAATGTAAAGCATGGATGATGTATACAATTGAAAAGTTTTTGAATTTTTGAATATTTTTGGATTTTGAAACTTTGTATTATTTTTAGATTTTGCTATTATTTTTGGTATTTTTTACATATAAGCTATGTATAATAAATCATAAGGATAATGTGTATAATAAATTAAAAATAAGCTATGTACAAGCAAGGCTAAGAAGGGATGATACTAACTAATGAGTCTCATGAGAGACTCCCTTCATGGTGTCGTATATTAAAGAGAGGGATAATGCACAATTGTGAAGAATGATGTAAAGGCTGAGATTGTTGATATGAAAGTTGTATAGGTTATAAATGATATAAAATATTTGTAGTGGAAACCAAATCTAGGTTCCCCTTATAACTTTAAAAAGTGGTTGTAATTTTAGGGATCTTAGCGACCCATCTGTTAGTAGGAAAATCTCTCTAAACATGTGCTCTATGTGTAGAGGCATAAGACCTCAATGATACTTCCTTGGATGTGAAAATTATATATGGAACTAAGAATGTTAGTATAAGTGGATTAGGATATTACTATGTAGATATCATTCCCATGGTTTTTGTATCATTATCTAAATCTTGATGGCCAACTAAACCAGTGGCCATACTACTCATGTTATGTAAGAACATGCCCTATATTTGATGTTATCCATGGTGCACTAAATATAGCTATATGTGAATATTATATAAGATGTAACCTCAACAGATGCACAATTATAACTATTCAATATGAAAGAGGATCATTTATCTAAAATTAGAGTGGATTGCTACATGAAATAACATCATGTGACCTTTGTTATGATGCATATGACTAAGCAATAGATCAAGATGGAAATGTAACCTATGATGGGGGATCATATAATCTCAATCATAGTGGGTTGCTATGTGAAATAGGTCCTATAAAACTCAACCATAGTTAATACATATCTAAAGTAGTACTATATAATGTGGGTTCATCTAATCTTAATTGTAGTATATTGTTATATGAGATATGACCCAAAAAACTTGACCATAATGAATATCTATCTAGAGCAGTACTTTACTATGGTGCTTACGACTATGATAGATATGTATATGTAACTACATTATGTATTCCTTGAACTACACTACTATATGTAGGTTGTTATTGCTGTAATGTTCTCCAAACCTTTTAAGTAGTTAGAATAGAAGATCTCCCATGAGGATCTATCTTATATACTGCATTACTCTAATGATGAGTAACCAATGATTCATGTGAAGGAATGTCCTAAGATGACTTATTTGTGGAAGAATGAGGTATATGGTTCCATGATGGAGGATATCTTGGTGCCCCTTATGTGAATGATATGATTCCATTATCAACACATCTATTAATGCAATCTCTAAGTCCATAATAATCATTATCTTTGTCTCCACAAATATGATGATAGTTATAAAAGGGTTAATGTGGCTATCTATGTAATAGATGTGGATCTCATTAATGAGTAGAACGTAATGTGATTAACCTCCTATTTATTAGTGTTGATATTATGACTTATGAGCTATCTTGGTCTAAATCAAAATATAATGGTGTCTTGTTATTGTTATTTGTAGTGCATACTATAGGTTGTGCTTTAAAGACTAACTCTCTATTATTAACTAGTTTATTTTCTAATTGTGGTCTTTTATCTATTAAGCAAATAATATACTGAGAGGGAGGGGGGTGAATCAATATATTTTATATCTTTTTCTTAATCTAATTTCTTTTATTTAACCACTTAATCACATATTCAATATATGAATTAAAATTGAAATAATAACATGCACCACATAAGAGAGATAAAGACACCAAATTTTTATGTGGAAACCCAAAGTGGGAAAAACCATGGATAAAAATCTCAAGTATATGAATGAACACCAACTCAAATTATAAAATTCATAAGCATTAAGTTGTAGGTATACTAACCCCTTTACTGAGCACCATAACAACAACTATTTGTGAGCACCAAACCACAAAAGCACCAACTCCTCTTGTGTATAAAACATAATTATATCTCAATGTTGCTTACTCAACAAATGATAGAACTCTAAAATATCTCCTACTTTTCTCTCCTCTTTTCTTATATAAAACAATGACAAAACCATGCACACTCTTGCATATTACAAATGGCTTTTTGAGCCTTTATTTATAGATTTACAAATGACCTTTGGCATTCAACCTTTGTGACCCTTCAATCCTCATTGAAATTGATGTCAAACTGTTTCTATGCTAAATCACTTTCTACATTCAAAGAAGAAAATGAGAAACTAAAAGAAATGGTCAAGGTTAGAAGATACCTAGATATGGTCGTGCGCACCGAAATCAGACGTTGGAAGGTACTCCTCTTTGGCTATGGAGGAATGACACCTGCAAAGAAAAATAGACTAAACATGAAAAAACATTAGACGGAGAGACGGTGGGCTGTCAAGCAAACACTTGATCCCTGAAGTACAAAGACTTCCTTAAGGGATATCAACCCAGTGATTAAAAATAGAATATTTGACTGGTAGAAATGAGAGACAGAATGAAAGCAAATAAAAGATGAAAAATAAAATGTGTACTTGATATGCAGCAAAATGCTCTGCACAGTCGCCGGTGTCGGTCTCTTTGTCGGCGTCGGTCAGGGAAGGGTATCGACGTCGATTAAAGTGCCAACGTCGGTCAAGGTAATGACCGGCATCGATCAGGGCAATAGTTCTTGGACAGGTCTAGTCAAGTTTGGTCGGGTCCGATCGGGTTTGGTCAGGGTCTGGATAGATTTTAGGGTCGCAGAATGGTGTCTGAGGGTTAAGGAGTTAGTTTAGGAGTCAGAAGGAGTGTTTGGGGGTTTTTACAGGGATTTAGGTAGAGTGACTGCATATTTTGGAATGGTAGACAGAGTTGATATGGGAAGAAATAGGTCTCGGGGCTGTAGTCTAAGTCTAAATAGGAGTTGATGACAGTAAATAAAAAACAATAACCAAAAAATAAAACAAAAACATAGAGCAAGATACTTACTTATTACACACTGAAGACATGATAAGAGACATGATTGAAGTTGTTGCTGTGCTGCCAGATGACCGAAGCAGAATTCCCATACTAGAGAGAGAGACACGAGAGATTGATTAGATGCAAGAAAAATGGTTGATCGTTTGGTTGGATGCAAGAAGATTGGTTGATCATCGCTACAGGGTTAGCTGATCATTTTGTTGCTGAAGGTCTGATAACCAGTTGTCAAACCAATTGGCAATCGAATAATAGATAACAGATTGAGAAACAAATTAATGGATGTAGTTTAAGGCTAATCGATGCCGATAGGAATGCCGACATCGGCTGAAAAGGTGACCGACGTCGGTGATGTCGATCGAGTAGTGACCGGTGTCAGCAGATGCAGAATGGGGACAAAGTCTAATTTTAGCCTTCTACTCATTCTTACATGCTGCCAAGGTCAAGGCTTGTGGGAAAATGGTCGACAGGGGTTAAGGGGAGGATGACAAGGGTTAGACACAATTTTGGTGTCTACATTTGCCCCTTTTTGTCTTATTCATTATTCTGGACGAACTACAAGACAAAAATAGGAGGTGGTTGCCCCAGGTGTGGGATAAGGTTGATTCCATCTTGTTGGTTGTTCGAATGAATTATAAGACAAAAATAAGAGGATTGGATTGCCCTAATTATGGATGAGGTATTCCCCCTCAAAGCAGGAGTTGAAGGAAGGGAACTAGGAATTGGGTGCTGATTTGACAAAGAAAGGATGAAAAACGTTGTGAGGGTGAATGTGGCAAAAGTCATGATTGTACGCATACCACTTCACGAGATGGTCAGGTCAAAGTGTCATAGGTCCACGGTTGAGGAGTGCCAAAATTGAAGTAATTGGGCCCCAACATTTAGTCATCTACTGATTGGGTTATTCAATCTAAGCTGAAGCTCCAAATGGTCGTCGTGCTCTAGGTATCCTGGGCTCAGGAAGTGCTCCTTGAAACATGAAAAAGTCACAAATAGTGCGGATCAACCGGCTTGCAATCCTATACTTGTGAGGGTCCAAAAATAGTTTGTGCACAATTCTGCTAACCAGTCATGAGGTAGCATACATGCAAAAACAACCAAGGCAACATTGTCTTGGAAGTGGTCGAAGGCAGATGAGATAGGCATGATCTCCAATGGTCATTGGTCGAGGTGGAGGAATGGATGAAGGATGCGGCCAAGCTAACCTCAGAAGACCCCATGTCAGATGAGTGCTACCTACATAGCCCCTGTGAAAGGGCCTTAGGCCAATGTAGTTCTCCCTAGAAGGGAGGAAGGGTCAAAGGGAGGGAATTGGTCATGGTCGAGGGCAAGGTCATGGTTAAAAGGAGGAAAGAAGGTCTGTCCATCAGAGAGACAAACAAATGAGGTTGGTTGAGCTAACCCTAGATGATGTCGTATCATCTGAGTGCTGCCTACATAGCCCTAGTCTTAGGGCCTCAGACCAATGTAGTTCAGATGAAGAGACAAAATAGTCGATGATTGGTCTTGGTCATGATGAATGATGAGGGTAAGATGATGTTGCAGCCTTTTCCATATGGTGTATTCTGCAACATTGGGTGAGGGGCCTTTCATCCCTAGCAATTTTCCATATTTTTGATGGATGTATTGTAAAGATGAATTGAGGTTTATTTATGCTTCAGCAAGTATTGGTTTATGCTTAACATAAATTGTGTCTAGTAGATAGTTTCCATGTGTATTGGTGTTCATAGAAACTAGTGTGAATAGGCTATGGGAGTGGCTTGAAAAGAGAGGTGAGTTGAGTTGATTAGGATGGACAAGTGATGAAAGTGAATGTGACCAAAGTGCAGGTGAAGCGAAAGGCATATTGTTCTTTCATTGACAAGGACCAGAATGATAGCATAGATAGGGGTTATTAGAACCAAGAGCCCCATTCATGCATGACGTCATTGACCAGATGTTGTGTTAGAATGGTAATCGAATCACTTTGACATTAAAGTGAGCTCGAAGTCCCTTGAGCAGGTGATAGGAGGAGGAAATAGGGTAACCCATTTTAAGAGTAGAGATAACTTTGCCCCTTTTTATAGGAGACCCTGAGACAACTATAAGTCAAGTACATGACTCATTTTTTTTATTTTTTTATTTTTTTAGGGTGTAGACTGATCAATGTGGGAAGTCTACATAGAGATGTCATTTGCTTGGTGGTCAGTTGTGAAGCTGATCGATGGGGAAAGCTTTTAAGATAATGTTGTTTATTGCCAGATTAGTGATAGCCATCCTTCGAGGGAGTAGTCTAGAATTTTGTTTAATATAAGGGATTTTGAATAGCTGTCCTTCGAGGGAGTAGTCTATTTAATTACAGCAAATGATAGTATAGTTGTCCCTCGAGGGAGCAGTCTGCCTTTTTATTTTGATATTGATATGGATATTTTGACATCTTGATTTGTTTTGACAGAAATGTGAGTCATGGACAAGATTATAGAAGGTCAAGGGCTCCCTTTTATTAGGATAAAGCATCCATATATCATAAAAGGGTTATAGAGGAATTGTTAAGAGGAATAGGGATGAAAGGAATTAGGACTAAGAGGATGGGGATTTCTCAAGGGACGAGCTCAAGCTAAGTGTCAAGTGGACGAGTACTCGACTAACAGTAGAACGGTCACAGATGCAACGCATTAAGAGGCTCAGGTTCTGGTCGTCCACCAAGAGAGGACAGACGATAAGTCCCTGATCCATACTTGTGCATGATAATGAAAGGTCTGAGCCAATTAAAAGCAAACTTGCCTCATTTACTTCACTCCATATTGGTCACGTGTTGATTCTCTTTGAGGACGAGGTCTCCAATGTTGAAATCTCATTCTCACATACTTTTGTCATAGGCACGCTTGATGCGATGTTGATAGACATGGAGATGATTAAGGGCAGTAAGACAGCACTCGTCAAGTAACTCAAGTTGAGCTAAGCGATCTTGATGAAAGTCATCGTTGGAAAGGATGTCATGTAGAGAAATGTGGAGAGACAAGATCTGTACTTTGAGAGGTAAGACAGCCTCTATTCCGTACATGAGAGAGAAAGGGGTAACACCCATAGAGGTTCGGATGCTAGTGTGGTAGGCCCACAAAGCGAAGGGAATGTGAATGTGCCAATCCCTTCTAGTTTTGCTGACCACCTTCATGAGAATTTTGGTGAGAATTTTATTGGAAGCCTCAGCCTGCCCATTTGCTTGTGGGTAGTAAGGCGAAGAGAAACTGAGCTTAATGCTGGATGAGTCACATAGCTTTTAGACAGTCTTGTTTCTGAGGGACTTGCTATTGTAGGTGATGATCTTATGAGGGACACCGAAACGATAGATGATGTGGGTGCTGATGAAGTTGATGATTTTCTCAACTTTTGTGGAGATGAGAGGAATGGCTTCCACCCACTTGGTGAAATATTCAGTGGCTGTGATGATGGATTGATGGCAAAGAGAAGAATGAGGGTTAATCTCACTGATGAGATCTAAGCCCCACTGAGAAAAAGGCCAAAAATCTTGAGCGATTTGTAAGGCGTGACTAAGAAGATGAAGCAAGTTAGAGTGCTACTGACACTTGATGCAATGCCAAACATAGTCGCTACAGTCTTGATGAAGGGTAGGCCAACAATAGCCCAGACGAAGGATGTGCTTGGCAACTGAATTCCCACTAAAATTTCCACCACAAATCCCATCCTAGACTTGCTTAATGGCCTGAGATGCTTCAATGGAGGTGAGATAGTGAAGAAGAAGGCCGTCAAAGCCTCGCTTATAGAGAAGACCCCCTAGCATGGTATAGCGAGTGGTACGCATGATAAAAGCTCACTGTGCATTGCTAGAGAGGTTGGGAGGAATGACAGAAAAAGATAAGAAGTCCACAAGTTACTTATACCAAGCATCTCGTGGGATAGGGTCTATAGTGTTGACATGATTAATGTGAGGAGAGATATATGAAGGCAATGGCACACGACGCACCGTGACAAAAAGTCTGGATGCAGATGAGGAAGATGGGATATGTAAAGCGAGAGAAGCCATGGTGTTAGCAAACTTATTTGTGGATCAAGGAATAGTCTGCAGGAGGTAATGGTCAAAAGATGCAAGGAGAATGTCAACACGGTTTTTTTACCTTTTCAAAATTTCATTTTTACAAAGGTATGAACCATTGACCTGATTGATGATGAGCTACGAGTCACTGAAGATGTTGATGGACTTGATGTTGAGAGAGAGGGCGGTGTGAAGTCCCAAAATTAAGGCCTCATACTTGGCCATATTATTGGTACAATCAAAGTCAAGCTTAAAAGACAGAGGCATGGGCTCCCCTTCGAGTGGGATGAGAATGACCCCAGCACCCCCACCGAGTTGACATTTGGAGCCATCAAAGAACATGGTCATCTGATAGACGATGTCATTGGTGGAAAGCGTAGTGATAGATTCGTCAAGAAACTCACACTGTGAAGGTTGATTGTCAGGAAGAGGGGCATCTGCTAGTTGGTTAGTGATGCTTTCCCCCTTGATAGATTTTTTCTTGATGAATTCGAGGTTGAACTCAGCGAGTAGCATGAGCCACCAAGCCATACATTGATTCTGATATGGCTTGGAGTGCATATACTTGAGAGGGTCAGTGTGGGTGATGAAAAAAATCTTGTGATTAAGAAGACAATGGTGGAGCTTGGTAGTAGCAAAGACTAATGCCAAACAGAGTTTCACGATATGGGTATACCGAGTTTCATAGTCGACCAGTGTTCGACTGATATAATAGACTGCTTGCTCATGGTGATGCTCATCTCAGTGCGTGATCATGGCACCTAACAAATGATTAGTGGCTAAGATATAAAGCTAGAAGGGTTGGTCATCTTTAGGTGGAATGAGGACTGGTGGAGAGACTAGATAGCATTTAAGGGCTTCAAAAGCCTCTTGGCAGTCCTTATCCCATGTAAAGGAGACGTCCTTCTTAAGGAGATGATGAAAAGGTTGGCAGTGGTCAGAAAGCTGTGAGATGAAATGGCGAATGGACTGGAGCTTCCCTTGCAAACTACGAAGCTACTTGAGATTGGTCAGGGGCAACATTTCAAGGATAGCACGAATCTTGGCAGGATCTATCTCGATGCCAAGGAAAGAAAGGATGAAGCCGAGAAGCTTACCAGAGAGGACCCTAAAGACACATTTCTTGGGGTTAAGATGAACATTGTACTGAAGAAGATGAGAGAAGATGATCTTGAGAATGGTCAGATGGTCACGGTGAAGCTTGGACTTACCGAGCATGTCATCCACATAGTCCTCCATGATTTTGTGGAGGAGATCATGGAAAATGTAGGTCATGGCACGCTAATAAGTGGCACCTACGTTCTTCAAGCTAAAAGGCATGACTTGATAGTAGAAAGTCCTCCATGGGGTAATGAAAGTGGTCTTGTGATGATCTTCTGGAGCAATCAGGATTTGATTGTATCCTGAAAACTTGTCCATGAGAGATAGCATCTCATGGCCAGCTGTAAGATCAACAAGCTGGTTAATGTTGGGAAGAGGAAAGTCATCTTTGGGATAGTCTAAGTTAAGGTCATGATAGTCCATGCAGATCTAAATCCCACCAGTCACTTTGGTGACTGGGACGATGTTAGAGACCCACTGCGAATAATCAATGGGTTGGATGAAGGAGATAGAAAGGAGGCGCTAAAGCTCCTCTTTGACAAGGAGGGCAACACGAGGATGCATCTTTCAAAGCTTTTGCTTGATAGGCTTAGCCTCTAGTTTGGTGACAATGTTATGGGTAGCGATGGTAGCGTCGATGCCAGGTATGTCACTGTAAGTCCAGGCAAAGGCCTTGCTATGGTCAGAGAGGAACTAGGTATAGTCAAGCTGCTCCTGAGCGTCTAAAGATTGGCCAATCTTTAAGACATAAGGAACATCAGTAGAAGGAAGGTTGATGTCAATGGTTGATTCATTTAACATAACTTGGGTCTCAGAAGGGAGGGAGTGCTAGATGAAAGAATCGTCAGTGCCCATGTAAGAAAGAATGGCATCGTCATCAATGCAGTGGACAGTGTGAATGGTTGCTGACTCATCTTCGATCATGCTAGGAAAAATGAGAGGGAGAGACTTGGGCACCCCGTTGAGCTGATAAGTCAGGGGTTCTAGGCAGATGGTGTTTATGCAAAAAAAAAAAACTAAGCGGAATGGAAACCACTGACTCCATAGGTGAAGGGGGCAGAATAGGCGAGTGTGGAGGAGATTGCTCAATGGTTGGTTCAGGACAAAGGTCTGCAGGGTCTTGAGTGGGGTCGTGATATCCCAGGCCATACCATTTCTTGGCATCATCATCGTTGAGTAGTTCAATAGGCTAATGGGAGCCCTGCTCATAGTGTCTGAAACCAAAACCTTTCCATGCACACCTATAAAGGTAAGTGTGTGCAAAGGCGGGGTTGCCAAGAAAGGAGAAGTCTGATGTAAAAGGTTGAGGTGAAGAAAGAGGATTACCATCAGTAGGAGCTTGATTGAGCCCCCCATAGATGAGGTTAGTTCAGAGGTGAGGAGGACCATAAGGCACGATCATCCCAATCTGATGGTCGTAACTGGGGCTGTGATGAAGGTGTCCATACTCTTGTGGAGTTTGGAACATGTCTAAGGTTAGCAAGTGATACTCCCCCAATGAAAGTCTTTGGAAGACGTCTTCCATGGGATCTGTGGTCATCATTTGAAGGGGAGGTATGAGGGTGACTACCTGTTATGAACTGGTTGAAGCTTCCACAAATGGAGGCAGTGCCGGGATTGATGGCTTGATAGGAATGAGGACATCATTTGGATGGTAGGTGGTATTACAAGTTTTGAAGGGTGAAGGGTCAGCGAGAATGGTGTGGACTTGTCCATCATGCTCAAATTTCACACAATGGTGTAGGGTGGAGGGGACACAGGCCATGGTGCGGATCCAGGGTTAGCTCAGTAACATGTTGTATTGAAACTCTCCTTCGATGATGTAGAAGAGCTCTGAGACTTTATGTGGACCAATGCGAATGTGAAGGATGATTGTGCTAATGGTCATGGCAGTGGTGTCATTAAAGGAGAGCAAGATTGCGTCAGTTTTGGAGATGCAATTCTTGGGAAGAGCCAACTAATCAAAGGCATGGGTGGAAATAATGTTGATGCTGGTGCCACTGTCGATCATAATGTGTTTAATGCATGTCCGATCAACATAAGTAGTGATGAAGAGGGTGGCATCCTAATCTTCCATGTTGGATGTGGGAATCTCAGAATCATTGAATGTGATGAAGGCAACAGGGGCTAAAGAGTGGACTAGGGTAGCAAGTGGTTGGGGGTCCTCGGGTTGGACTTTCGCTATCTGCAGGGCTTGGATGAGGGCTTGATGATGTTGAGGCAAGGTTTGGATGAGGTCATAAAGGGACATCTTCATAGGCATCTAGTGAAGCTATTTCAACATGGAGTCATGGATTGGTCCAGAAGAAGAAGAAGAAGAGGAGGATTGAGGCACACCAAGGATAGAAATCTTAGGCTTGGGCTGTTGAGGTGGATTGACAAAAGGGTAGGTCTAAGGAATGGTGGCTTTTTCTTCCGCCTTGTCCTTTTATGACCTAGTGGTGATGTGAATGGCATTGATTTCAAAGATAGGAGGTGAAGGGGTTGTAACCTGTTGATGAGATGTTGATGGGTTTGAAGAGGTTGGATGGCTATGAGAAGGAGTTAGGGGTCGGTCGAGAGCATCCTCAAAGAGAAGAGTGTCTTTCTCTAGATAGCGGTGAATGACAGCCTTGAGGGCACAACAAGTCTCGATATTGTGTCCTGGCGTATGATGGTATAAGCAAATCTTCATGTCATCAAACCAGGAGGTCCTAGACCCCAGAGGTTGGAAGGGCCTGATGGGTGGAAGAGTTATGCCAGAAGTCTACAAAAGTCAGTGCAAGATCAAAGGGTATGAGCCCACTAAAGGGTTGGTGCTCGTCGATGTATGCGATGCCGGTGACTTTTGCTTGGGCGAAGTTGGAGGAGGTTTTCGTACCACCTTCTGAGTTGATGGTGCGGCGACAGGTGGAGATGGTACATTCTTCATGAGAGGTACCACCCTTTTGGGAGGGGGTAGGCTAGCAATAGGCAAAGGAAGTAAAGGAGGCAACCGGTTTTGATTAGAGGTCGAAGTGGGAAGGATTATGATTAAGGTTGAAGGATAAGGGCCCAAAATAGAGGGCAATGGTGATGGAAGAGGAGGCGTTCAACTCTGTGGTTTGGCAATCTTCTGTGATTGGGGTTGAAGACTACTATTGCTTGAAGTTTGGTCTAGGTCCACCTTCACTTGTGGATGAGTGAGGGTAGAAACAAGGCAAACTCTGAGTGACTTGATTGGTTTAGGTGGGGTAGATGAGGGTTTTGGTTTTGATTTGATTGATGGAGATGTAGACGGTCTAGCAGTGGAAGTCTGGTTTTTATTGATAGTCTTGGGAGGTTCTGCCATGGGAGGATTAGCAGCATGAGATGAGAGGGCACAGGCATGTTGAAGAGCTCTGAGACATTCCCACAATCCCTGATGCTCCACTTTCCTTGAAGGGAGAAGTTCAAGTTTCTCCACTAGTCGGGAAAATGGCTGAGAAGATGTGGGATGAGGTTTGGGTTCTTGAGAATATGTTGACGATTATGGGATCGAAGGTGTGGTAGTTTTGGCCCCAAGATATGATGAAGTTGTGACAGGTTCATCCTTGGTTGGAGACGAGGGAGAGGCAGGTTCTTCCCTGGGTGGAGAAGAAATCAGAGAATGAAGTTCCTCAAGCGGGTAAAGGGTAGGGATGATTATGCCCTCCACTTGTGGTCGAGGAGTAGGAAAGGTTGGGTCCTCCATGGGAAGCAAGAAGGAAGATGGTGAAACCGGCGGTGCTGATAAGGTCAAGGCATCCTCCAAGATGAGAGAGGTTGATGGAGAACTAACTGGAGAAAGAGGTTCGTCCACATATGATGGACTCACCTCTTGAGGTTGGTTGGAAATGAAGGGTGAGACCGTATTGACTGTTTGAATGTTGTGTTCATGAGTGTTGTCAATCAAGGTCTGGACATTGTTTTGAATTGGTGGATGACTGGGGAATGGTTGTTTGAAGATGTCGATACCCTAATTAGGTGGTACATTGGGATTGTCTAGAATGAGGTCACCCTTTTCAAGCATGTCTTGGATTATGTTTTTAAGGGTTTTACAGTTGCTCGTGTCATGAAATTTAACACGGTGGTAGTTACAGAAGTCATTTTCCCTATACCACGTAGGGATGGCACATGAGGGATCAAATTGTGGAGGTGGTTGGATCTGGGGGAGATTAAGGACCCCCTGTTTGACAAGTTTTTCCAGCACAGACGCGTATGATTCTCTGAGTGGAGTAAACTGTCACTGTATGTATCTATGCTGAAATTGGCAGGTGGCACTTTGAGATGTGGATGGCTCAGGCTGATTAGTTGAAGGCAAAGAGGAAGAAGATCTAATGACCACAGTATTTGCTGAAGCTTTAGATTTAGGATTGGATGAGGAAGGCTTAAAAGAGGGGTCATTGGTCTTGGAGTTGGGATTCTCGCTCCACAACTTGACTTTATTCTCCTCGACGGCACGTAACTCAAGTTTACAGGCCATCGTGAAAGCTTCGTCAAAAGTGCGGAAGGTCTGAACCCTTAAGGTGGAAGAAATATGTTTGGCATAGGCTTGGGAGAAAAGTTCAATAAGTTTAGGTTGGGATAAGGAAAAGGAGAGTTGATTGATAAGGCCCCTCCATCGAGTGACAAAATCAGTAATGGATTCATCCTCGAATTGGTGGATAGAATAGAGGTCTGTGATTGAGACCTTCTTGGTGATGTTGATACAGAAATGATCAAGGAAGAGCTAGGCTAGCTGAGTGAATGTGAAGAGGGAATGGCTGGCAAGGGAGCTATACCAGTCAAGCATAGCACTCGAGAGAAACATAAGAAACGTGCATAAAATCAACGCATCATCGTGGGCAATAAGGTAACATGCATGTCTGAATGCCTGTAAGTGCTGTTTTGGGTCTTCCTTGCTTTGAAAATGAGAAAACTTAGGAAGTTCCCACTGGCTGGGATATGGTATGATCAAGACAGAAGGATGAATGGGCTCATTGAAAATTTGTTCGTATGAGAGAGTATTGCGTGAGCCAGAAACAGAGGTCTCTAGGTTGGACATCTTGTCCATCATCATTTTGATGATATCTACTAATGGATTAGTGGGTGGAGCACCTCCTAGATTTTAAGGTGCTTGAAATAGACTAGAAGAGGTATATGACGTAGTCGATTGTACCAGTAAGGGTGCAACGTACGAATGACTAGTCATAGGGATAGAAGAGGAGACTAAGGATGGTTGGGTAGAAGGCATGGCTAGGTTCGATGTTGTCACGGGAGGTTGGTTAGAGGTAACATGGGCCAATGGATAGGTAGCCACCCTAGTGTTGATAGGAGCAAGGGTAGGTGGAATAGAGATGACCAGATTCTGAAAGGGGGTAGAAAGTGGTTGAGTGGGCTGAGATTGATAGGGGGCAAAAACCCCAATGGAAGTGGGCCCAAAAATGGAGGGAGAGGCTACACTTGGATGGTTGGTAAAAGGCTGGTCATTGGTCGAAGCAATAGCCTAGGTGTCTAAGGGTTGAACTACGGATGCCGTTGATACGACCATAGTTTTGAGAAGAGAGGTCGACATTCCATACATTAGATTGCCTAAGGAGTCTCACATTTGGCTATTTGCGAGATAGTGCTGCAAGGCTTTGACGTTGAGGTCCAAGAAATGAGCAAAATCTTGGTCCCCTTCTGGGATAATAGGTGTTTGGGTCAGGGATGGTCTAGTAGGAGTTCTTTCAGTCTCTGAGATGAACTCCATTATAGGGCTGGTTATGGGCGAGGTAGACAGAAGTGGGTGATGCCTCACGTGATCGACTAGAGCCTTGGCTTGACTATGAGTCAGAACCATTCAAGGCAAGAAAGAACGTCCTCACAAGCTCAAACAAGCAGATAAGAACAAAAAAAGATGAAGAACACAAGCAGATCCTAAAACCCTAAGAGTAAATTATTAGGATTATAGTGGCTTATGCCTTAGAATGTGTGTAGAGGAAGATTGGCTTTTGAGTCAGGTCCTAGAAGAAGTAGTCTATGGATGGTTTTGGGTTAGTTATGGTGCTCAATAAGTCTGTGTTAGGTTTCATACAATGCCTGGTGCTAAGGAGCAATCTCCCCTCACTTCATGAGTCCAATGATAAACTGGGCCCGCTTAGCCAAAATATACTTCCCCTAGAGATTAGACTCCACCAGAGAACAGAGTGGGCTTTCCCCTTGGTGATGAAATCCAAGTAAGATCACCAGGACGGGTAAGGTATCTGCTGGGGGATGAAATCCCAGTTGGGCCTTGTCTCAGGTAAGTTATGATGCTTGTTTTGTGCAAGTGGTTTGGTCATGTAACATCAAGTGGACTAGATTAATTCAATATGCATTTATTAATTACTATGTGTGGTCTAAGAAATGCAAGCAAATAGAAATGAATGCAAAGTGTTTTAATTCCCCAAGTCAAAATGTTTTTTCGTATAAAGACAAATGGAGAAAGAGTCGAAGAATATGAATTTTGACTAGTCTAGAAGTGCAAGAAAGAAAAGAAAAGTTTTTTTTTAGTCCTTCTTATGATGTCCTTTAGAAGAGATGAAAGAGGCGAAAAAGGAAGGAACCTAATGCACCTATATGAATGAAAGAAAGAAAGAACCCAAGGAAGGCCCTAGGGTCCCACCGGGTGTGCCAAAATGTTTCTACGCTAGATCACTTTCTACATTCAAAGAAGAAAATGAGAAACTAAAATAAATGGTCAAGGTTAGAAGATACCTGGATATGGTCGTGCACACCGAAATCAGACGTTGGAAGGTACTCCTCTTTGGCTATGGAGGAATGACACCTACAAAGAAAAATAGACTAAACACAAAAAAACGTTAGACAGAGAGACGATGGGCTGTCAAGCAAACGCTTGATCCCTGAAGTACAAAGAATTCCTTAAGGGATATCAACCCACTAATTAAAAATAGAATATTTGACTGGTAGAAATGAGAGATAGAATGAAAGCAAATAAAATACAAAAAATAAAATGCGTACCTGATATGCAGCAAAATGCTCTGCACAGTCACCAGTGTCGGTCTCTTTACTGGCATCGGTCAGGGAAGGGTGCCAACGTCGGTTAAAGTGCCAGCATCAGTCGAGGTAATGACTGGCATCAGTTAGGGCAACAGTTCTTAGACAGGTCTATTCGAGTCTGGTCGGGTCCGGTCGGGTCTGGATAGATTTTAGGGTCGCAGAATGGTGTCTGAGGGTTAAGGAGTCAGTTTAGGAGTCAGAAGGATTATTTAAAGGTTTTTACAGGGATCTAGGTAGAGTGACTGTATATTTTGGAATGGTAGACAGAGTTGATATGGGAAGAAATAGGTCTTGGGGCTATAGTCTAAGTCTAAATAGGATTTGATGAAAGTAAATAAAAAACAATAACCAGAAAGTAAAACAAAAACACAGAGCAAGATACTTACCTGTTACACACTGAAGACATGATAAGAGACATGATTGAATTTGTCATTGTGTTGCCAGATGACCGAAGTATAATTCTTATACTAGAGAGAGAGACACGAGAGATTGATCACAGATTGATTGGATGCAAGAAAAATGATTGATCGTTCGGTTGGATGCAAGAAGATTGGTTGATCGTCGATGCAGGGTTAGCTGATCATTTTGTTGCTGAAGGTCCGATAACCGGTTGTCAAACCAATTAGCAATCGAATAATAGATAACAGATTGAGAAACAAATTAATGGACGTAGTTTAAGGCTAATCGATGTCGACAGGAATGCTGACATCGGCTGAAAAGGTGACCGACGTCGGTGATGTCGATCGAGTAGTGACCGGTGTCAGCAGATGCAGAATGGGGACAATGTCTAATTTTAGCCTTCTACTCATTCTTACATGTTGCCAGGGTCAAGGCTTGTGGGAAAATGGTTGACAGGGGTTAAGGGGAGGATGACAAGGGTTAGACACAATTTCGGTGTCTACATTTGCCCCTTTTTGTCTTATTCATTGTTCTGGATGAACTACAAGACAAAAATATGAGGTGGTTGCCCCAGGTGTGGGATAAGGTTGATTCCATCTTGTTGGTTGTTCTAATGAATTGTAAGACAAAAACAAGAGGATTGGATTGCCCTGATTATGGATGAGGTATTCCCCCTCAAAGCAGGAGTTGAAGGAAGGGAACTAGGAATCGGGTGCTGATTTGACAAAGAAAGGATGAAAAAGGTTGTGACGGTGAATGCAGCAAAAGTCATGATTGTGCGCATACCACTTCACGAGATGGTTAGGTCAAAGTGTCATAGGTCCAGGGTTGAGGAGTGCCAAAATTGAAGTAACTGGGCCCCAGCATTTAGTCATCTACTGATTGGGTTATTCAATCTAAGCTGAAGCTCCAAATGGTCATCGTGCTCTAGGTATCCTGGGCTCAGGAAGTGCTCCTTGAAACACAAAAAAGTCACTAATAGTGCAGATCAATCGGCTTGCAATCCTATACTTGTGAGGGTCCAAAAATAGTCTGTGCACAATTCTGCTAACTAGTCATGAGGTAGCATACATGCAAAAACAACCAAGGCAACATTGTCTTGGAAGTGGTCGAAGGCAGAGGAGATAGGCATGATCTCCAATGGTCATTGGTCGAGGTGGAGGAATGGATGAAGGATGCGGCCAAGCTAACCTCAGAAGACCCCATGTCAACTGAGTGCTGCCTTCATAGCCCCTGTGGAAGGGCCTCAGGTCAATGTAGTTCTCCCTAGAAGGGAGGAAGGGTCAAAGGGAGGGAATTGGTCATGGTCGAGGGCAAGGTCATGGTTAAAAGGAGGAAAGAAGGTATGTCCATCAGAGAGACAAACAAATGAGGTTGGTTGAGCTAACTCGAGATGATGTCGTATCATCTGAGTGCTGCTTACATAGCCCTGGTCTTAGGGCCTCAGACCAATGTAGTTCAGATGAAGAGACAAAATAGTCGATGATTGGTCTTGGTCATGATGAATGATGAGGGTAAGATGATGTTGCAGCCTTTTCCATATGGTGTATTCTGCAACATTGGGTGAGGGGTCTTTCATCCCTAGCAATTTTCCATATTTGTGATGGATGTATTGTAAAGATGAATTGAGGTCTATTTATGCTTCAGCAAGTATTGGTTTATGCTTAACATAAATTGTGTTTGGTCGATAGTTTCCATGTGTATTGGTGTTCATAGAAACTAGTGTGAATAGGCTATGGGAGTGGCTTGAAAAGAGAGGTGAGTTGAGTTGATTAGGATGGACAAGTGATGAAAGTGAATGTGACCAAAGTGTAGATGAAGCAAAAGGCATATTGCTCTTTCATTGACAAGGACCAAAATGATAGCATAGATAGGGGTTATTAGAACCAAGAGCCCCATTCATGCATGACGTCATTGACCAGATGTTGTGTTAGAACGGTAATCAATCACTTTGACATTAAAGTGAGCTCAAAGTCCCTTGAGCAAGTGATAGGAGGAAGAAATAGGGTAACCCATTTTAAGAGTAGAGATAACTTTTCCCCTTTTTATAGGAGACCCTGAGACAACTATAAGTCAAGTACATGACTCATTTTTTTTATTTTTTTATTTTTTTTAGGGTGTAGACTGATCAATGTGGGAAGTCTACATAGAGATGTCATTTGCTTAGTGGTCAGTTGTGAAGCTGATCGATGGGGGAAGCTTTTAAGAAAATGCTGTTTATTCCCAGATTAGTGATAGCCATCCTTCGAGGGAGTAGTCTAGAATTTTGTTTAATATAAGGGCTTTTGAATAGCTGTCCTTCGAGGGAGCAGTCTATTTAATTACAGCAAATGATAGTACAACTATCCTTCGAGGGAGCAGTCTGCCTTTTTATTTTGATATTGATATGGATATTTTGACATCTTGATTTGTTTTGACAGAAATGTGAGTCATGGACAAGATTATAGAAGGTCAAGGGCTCCCTTTTATTAGGATAAAGCATCCATATATCATAAAAGGGTTATAGAGGAATTGTTAAGAGGAATAGGGATGAAAGGAATTAGGACTAAGAGGAAGGGGATTTCTCAAGGGACGAGCTCAAGTTAAGTGTCAAGTGGATGAGTACTCGACTAGCAGTAGAACGGTCATAGATGCAACGCATTAAGAGGCTCAGGTTCTGGTCATCCATCAAGAGAGGATAGACGATAAGTCCCTGATCCATACTTGTGCATGATAATGAAAGGTCTAAGCCAATTAGGAGCAAACTTGCCTCATTTACTTCACTCCATATTGGTCACATGTTGATTCTCTTTGAGGACGAGGTCTCCAATGTTGAAATCTCATTCTTGCAGATTTTTGTCATAGGCACGCTTGATGCGATGTTGATAGACATGGAGATGATTAAGGGCAGCAAGACGGCACTCGTCAAGTAACTCAAGTTGAGCTAAGTGATCTTGATGAAAGTCATCGTTAGAAAGGATGTCATGTAGAGAAATGTGGAGAGATGGGATCTGTACTTTTAGAGGTAAGACAGCCTCTATTCCGTACATGAGAGAGAAAGGGGTAACACCCATAGAGGTTCAGATGCTAGTGTGGTAGGCCCACAAAGTGAAGGGAATGTGAATGTGCCAGTCCCTTCTAGTTTCGCTGACCACCTTCATGAGAATTTTGGTGAGAATTTTACTGGAAGCCTCAGCCTGCCCATTTGCTTGTGGGTAGTAAGGCGAAGAGAAACTGAGCGTAATGCTGAATGAGTCACATAGCTTTTGGACAGTCTTGTTTTTGAAGGACTTGCTGTTGTCGGTGATGATCTTATGAGGGACACCAAAATGACAGATGATGTGGGTGCTGATGAAGTTGATGATCTTGTCAGCTTTTGTGGAGATGAGAGGAATGGCTTCCACCCACTTGGTGAAATATTCAGTGGCTGTGATGATGGATTGATGGCAAAGAGAAGAATGAGGGTTAATCTCACCGATGAGATCTAAGCCCCACTAAGAAAAAGGCCAAAAATCTTGAGTGATTTGTAAGGCGTGACTAAGAAGATGAACCAAGTTAGAGTGCTACTGACACTTGATGCAATGCCAAACATAGTCGCTACAGTCTTGATGAAGGGTAGGCCAATAATAGCCCAGATGAAGGATGCACTTGGCAACTAAATTCCCACTGAAATTTCCACCACAAATCCCATCCTAGACTTGCTTAATGGCCTGAGATGCTTCAGTGGAGGTGAGATAGTGAAGAAGAAGGCCGTCAAAGCCTCGCTTATAGAGAAGACCCCCTAGCATGGTATAGCAAGTGGTACGCATGATAAAAGCTCACTATGCATTGTTAGAGAGGTTGGGAGGAATGACAGAAAAAGATAAGAAGTCCACAAGTTGCTTATACCAAGCATCTCGTGGGCTAGGGTCTATACTGTTGACATGATTAATGTGAGGAGAGATATATGAAGGCAATGGCACATGACGCACCGTGACAAAAAGTCTGGATGCAAATGAGGAAGATGGGATATGCAAAGCGAGAGAAACCATGGTGTTAGCAAACTTATTTGTGGATTAAGGAATAGTCTGTAGGAGGTAATGGTCAAAAGATGCAAGGAGAATGTCAACACAGTTTTTTGACCTTTTCAAAATTTCATTTTTACAAAGGTATGAACCATTGACCTGATTGACGATGAGCTACGAGTCACTGAAGATGTTGATGGACTTGATGTTGAGAGAGAGGGAGATCTGAAGTCCCAAAATTAAGGCCTCATACATGGCCATATTATTGGTACAATCAAAGTCGAGCTTAAAAGACAGAGGCATGGGCTCCCCTTCGAGTGGGATGAGAATGACCCCAGCACCCCCACCGAGTTGACATTTGGAGCCATCAAAGAACATGGTCATCTAATAGATGATGTCATTGGTGGAAAGCGCAGCGATAGATTCGTCAAGAAAATCACATTGCGAAGGTTGATTGTTAGGAAGAGGGGCATCTGCTAGTTGGTTAGCAATGGTTTGCCCCTTGATAGATTTTTGCTAGATGAATTCGAGGTTGAACTCAATGAGTAGCATGAGCCACCGAGCCATACATTGATTCTGATATGGCTTGGAGTGCATATACTTGAGAGGGTCAGTGTGGGTGATGACAAAAATCTTGTGATTAAGAAGACAATGGTGGAGCTTGGTAGTAGCAAAGACTAATGCCAAACAGAGTTTCGCGATATGGGTATACCGAGTTTCATAGTCGACCAGTGTTCGATTGATATAATAGACTGCTTGCTCATGGTGATGCTCGTCTCAGTGCATGATCATGGCACCTAACAAATGATTAGTGGCTAAGATATAAAGGTAGAAGGGTTGGTCATCTTTAGGTGGAATGAGGACTGGTGGAGAGACCAGATAGCATTTAAGGGCTTCAAAAGCCTCTTGGCAGTCCTTATCCCATGTAAAGGAGACGTCCGTCTTAAGGAGATGATGAAAAGGTTGGCAGTGGTCAGAAAGCAGTGAGATGAAATGGTGAATGGACTGGAGCTTCCCTTGCAAACTATGAAGCTACTTGAGATTGGTCAGGGGCAACATTTCAAGGATAGCGCGAATCTTGGCAGGATCTATCTCGATGCCAAGGAAAGAAACGATGAAGCTGAGAAGCTTGCCAGAGAGGACCCCAAAGACACATTTCTTGGGGTTAAGATGAACATTATACTAAAGAAGATGAGAGAAGATGATCTTGAGAATGGTCAGATGGTCACGGCGAAGCTTGGACTTATCGAGCAGGTCATCCACATAGTCCTCCATGATTTTGTGGAGGAGATCATGGAAAATGTAGGTCATGGCATGCTAATAAGTGGCACCTACATTCTTCAAGCTAAAAGGCATGATTTGATAGTATAAAGTACTCCATGGGGTAATGAAAGTGGTCTTGCGCTGATCTTCTGGAGCAATCAGGATTTGATTGTATCCTGAAAACCTGTCCATGAGAGATAGCATCTCATGGCCGGATGTAAGATCAACAAGCTGGTCAATGTTGGGAAGAGGAAAGTCGTCTTTGGGATAGGCTAAGTTAAGGTCATGATAGTCCATGCAGATCTAAATCCCCCCAGTCGCTTTGGTGACTGGGACAATGTTAGATACCCACTGTAAATAATCAATGGGTTGGATGAAGGAGATAGAAAGGAGGCGCTAAAGCTCCTCTTTGACAAGGAGGGCAACACGAGGATGCATCTTTCAAAGCTTTTGCTTGATAGGCTTAGCCTCTAGTTTGGTGACAATGTTATGGGTAGCGATGGTAGGGTCGATGCCAGGTATGTCACTGTAAGTCTAGGCAAAGGCCTTGCTATGGTCAGAGAGGAACTAGGTATATTCAAGCTGCTCCTAAGCGTCTAAAGATTGGCCAATCTTTAAGACATAAGGAACATCAGGAGAAGGAAGGTTGATGTCAATGGTTGATTCATTTAACATAACCTGGGTCTCAGAAGGGAGGGAGTGCTGGATGAAAGAATCGTCAGTGCCCATGTAAGAAAGAATGGCGTCGTCATCAATGCAGTGGACAGTGTGAATGGTTGCTGACTCATCTTTGATCATGCTGGGAAAAATGAGAGGGACAGACTTGGGCACCCCGTTGAGCTGATAAGTCAGGGGTTCTAGGCAGATGGTGTTTATGCAAAAAAAAAATTAAGCGGAATGGAAACCACTGACTCCATAGGTGAAGGGGGCAGAATAGGCGAGTGTGGAGGAGATTGGTCAATGGTTGGTTCAAGACAAAGGTCTGCAGGGTTTTGAGTGGGGTCGTGATATCCCAGGCCATACCATTTCTTGGCATCATCATCGTTGAGTAGTTCAATAGGCTGATGGGAGCCTTGCTCATAGTGTCTGAAACCAAAACCTTTCCATGCACACCTATAAAGGTAAGTGTGTGCAAAGGTGGGGTTGCCAAGAAAGGAGAAGTCTGATGTAAAAGGTTGAGGTGAAGAAAGAGGATTACCATCAGTAGGAGCTTGATTGAGCCCCCCATAGACAAGGTTGGTTCAGAGGTGAGGCGGACCATAAGGCACGATCAACCCAATCTGATGGTCGTAACTGGGGCTGTGATGAAGGTGTCCATACTCTTGTGGAGTTTGGAACATGTCTAAGGTTAGCAAGTGATACTCCCCCAATGAAAGTCTTTGGAAGATGTCTTCCATGGGATCTGTGGTCATCACTTGAAGGGGAGGTATGAGGGTGACTGCCTGTTATGAACTGGTCAAAGCTTCCACAAATGGAGGCAGTGCCGGGATTGATGGCTTGATAGGAATGAGGACATCATTTGGATGGTAGGTGGTATTACAAGTTTTGAAGGGTGAAGGGTCAGCGGGAATGGTGTGGACTTGTCCATCATGCTCAAATTTCACACAATGGTGTAGGGTGGAGGGGACACAGGCCATGGCGCGGATCCAAGGTCGGCTCAGTAACATGTTGTATTGAAACTCTACTTCGATGATGTCGAAGAGCTCCGGGACTGTATGTGGACCAATGCGAATGTGAAGGACGACTGTGCCAATGGTCATGGCAGTGGTGTCATTAAAGGAGCGCAAGATTGCATCAATTTTGGAGATGCAATTCTTGGGAAGAGCCAACTAATCAAAGGCATGGGTGGAGATAATGTTGATGCTGGTTCCACCGTTGATCATAATGTGTTTAATGCATGTCCAATCAACATAAGTAGTGATGAAGACGGTGGCATCCTAATCTTTCGTGTTGGATGTGGGAATCTCAGAATCATTGAATGTGATGGAGGCAATAGGGGCTAAAGAGTGGACCAGGGTAGGAAGTGGTTGGGGGTCCTTGGGTTGGACCTTCACTGTCTGTAGGGCTTGGATGAGGGCTTGATGATGTTGAGGTGAGGTTTGGATGAGGTCATAAAGGGACATCTTCATAGGCATCTGGTGAAGCTATTTCAACATGGAGTCATAGATTGGTTTAGAAGAAGAAGAAGAGGAGGATTGAGGCACACCAAGGATAGAAATCTTAGGCTTGGGCTGTTGAGGTGGATTGACGAAAGGGTAGGTCCAAGGAATGGTGGCTTTTTCTTTCGCCTTGTCCTTTTATGACCTAGTGGTGATGTGAATGGCATTGATTTCAAAGATAGGAGGTGAAGGGGTTGTAACCTGTTGATGAGATGTTGATGGGTTTGAAGAGGTTGGAGGGCTATGAGAAGGAGTTAGGGGTCGGTCGAGAGCGTCCTCAAAGAGAAGAGTGTCTTTCTCTAGATAGCGGTGAATGACAGCCTTGAGGGCACAACAAGTCTCGGTATCGTGTCCTGACGTATGATGGTATAAGCAAATCTTTGTGTCATCAAACCAGGAGGGCTTAGACCCGAGAGGTTGGAAGGGCCTGATGGGTGGAAGAGTTATGCCAGAAGTCTACAAAAGTCGGTGCAAGATCAAAGGGTATGAGCCCACTAAAGGGTTGGTGCTCGTTGATGTATGCGATGCCGATGACTTTTGCTTGGGCGAAGTTGGAGGAGGTTTTCGTACCACCTTCTGAGTTGATGGTGCGATGACAGGTGGAGATGGTACATTCTTCATGAGAGGTACCGCCCTTTTGGGAGGGGGTAGGCTAGCAATAGGCAAAGGAAGTAAAGGAGGCAACCAGTTTTGATTAGAGGTCGAAGTGGGAAGGATTCTGATTAAGGTTGAAGGATGAGGGCCCAAAATAGAGGGCAATGGTGACGGAAGAGGAGGCGTTCAACTCTGTGGTTTGGCAATCTTCTGTGATTTGGGTTGAAGACTATTATTGGTTGAAGTTTGGTCTAGGTCCACCTTCACTTGTGGATGAGTGAGGGTAGAAACAAGGTGAACTCCGAGTGACTTGATTGGTTTAGGCGGGGTAGATGAGGGTTTTGGTTTTGATGTGATTGATGGAGATGTAGATGGTCTAGCAGTGGAAGTCTAGTTTTTATTGATAGTCTTGGGAGGTTCTGCCATGGGAGGATTAGCAGCATGAGATGAGAGGGCACAGGCATGTTGAAGAGCTTTGAGACATTCCCACAATCCCTGATGCTCCACTTTCCTTGAAGGGAGAAGTTCAAGTTTCTCCACTAGTCGGGAAAATGGCTGAGAAGATGTGGGATGAGGTTTGGGTTCTTGAGAAGACGTTGACGATTATGGGATCGAAGGTGTGGTAGTTTCGGCCCCAAGATATGATGAAGTTGTGACAGGTTCATCCTTGGTTGGAGATGAGGGAGAGGCAGGTTCTTCCCTGGGTGGAGAAGAAATTGGAGAATGAAGTTCCTCAAGTGGGTAAAGGGCAGGGATGATTATGCCCTCCACTTGCGGTCGAGGAGTAGGAAAGGTTGGGTCCTCCATGGGAAGAAAGAAGGAAGATGGTGAAACCGGCGGTGCTGATAAGGTCGAGGCATCCTCCAAGATGAGAGAGGTTGACGAAGAACTAACCGGAGAAAGAGGTTCATCCACATATGATGGATTGATGGATGGACTCACCTCTTGAGGTTGGTTGGAAATGAATGGTGAGACCGTATTGACTGTTTGAATGTTGTGTTCATGAGTGTCGATACCCTAATTAGGTGGTACATTGGGATTGTCTAGAATGAGGTCACCCTTTTCAAGCATGTCTTGGATTATGTTTTTAAGGGTTTTACAGTTGCCCGTGTCATGACCTTTAACACGGTGGTAGTTACAGAAGTCATTTTCCCTATACCACGTAGGGATGGTGCATGAGGGATCAAATTGTGGAGGTGGTTGGATCTGGGGGAGATTAAGGACCCCCTATTTGACAAGTTTTTCTAGCACAGACGCGTATGATTCTCTGAGTGGAGTAAACTGTCACTGTATGTATCTATGCTGAAATTGGCAGGTGGCACTCTGAGATGTGGATGGCTTAGGCTGATTAGTTGAAGGTAAAGAGGAAGAAGATCTAATGTCCACAGTATTTGCTGAAGCTTTAGATTTAGGATTGGATGAGGAAGGCTTAGAAGAGGGGTCATTTGTCTTGGAGTTGGGATTCTTGTTCAACAACTTGACTTTATTCTGCTCGACGGCATGTAACTCAAGTTTACGGGCCATCGTGAAAGCTTTGTCAAAAGTGCGGAAGGTCTGAACCCTTAAGGTGGAAGAAATATGTTTGGCACAGGCTTGGGAGAAAAGTTCAATAAGTTCAGGTTGGGATAAGGAAAAGGAGAGTTGATTGATAAGGCCCCTCCATCGAGCGACAAAATGCGTAATGGATTCATCCTCGAATTGGTGGATAGAATAGAGGTCTGTGATTGAGACCTTCTTGGTGATGTTGATACAGAAATGATCAAGGAAGAGCTAGGCTAGCTGAGTGAATGTGAAGAGGGAATGGCTGGCAAGGGAGCTATACCAGTCAAGCGTAGCACTCGAGAGAAACATAAGAAACGTGCGTAAAAGCAATGCATCATCGTGGGTGATAAGGTAACATGCATGTCTGAATGCCCGTAAGTGCTATTGTGGGTCTTCCTTGCTTTGAAAATGAGAAAACTTAGGAAGTTCCCACTGGCTGGGATATGGTCTGATCAGGACAGAAGGATGAATGGGCTCATTGCAAATTTGTTCGTATGAGAGAGTATTGCGTGAGCCATAAATAGAGGTCTCTAGGTTGGACATCTTGTCCATCAGCATTTTGATGATATCTACTGATGGATTAGTGGGTGGAGCACCTCTTAGATTTGAAGGTGCTTGAAAGAGACTAGAAGAGGTATACGACGTAGTCAGTTGTACCAGTAAGGGTGCAACGTACGGATGACTAGTCGTAGGGATAGAAGAGGAGACTAAGGATGGTTGGGTAGAAGGCATGGCTAGGTTTGATGTTGTCACGGGAGGTTGGTTAGAGGTAACATGGGCCAATGGATAGGTAGCCACCCTAGTGTTGATAGGAGCAAGGGTAGGTGGAATAGAGATGACCAGATTTTGAAAGGGGGTAGAAAGTGGTTGAGTGGGATGAGATTGATAGGGGGCAGAAACCCCAATGGAAGTGGGCCCAATGATGGAGGGAGAGGCTACACTTGGATGGTTGGTAAAAGGCTGGTCATTGGTCGAAGCAATAGCCTAGGTGTCTAAGGGTTGAACTACGGATGCCGTTGATACGACCACAGTTTTGAGAAGAGAGGTCGACATTCCATACATTAGATTGCCTAAGGAGTCTCACATTTGGCTATTTGTGAGATAGTGCTACAAGGCTTTGACATTGAGGTCCAAGAATCGAGCAAAATCTTGGTCCCCTTCTGGGATAATAGGTGTTTGGGTCAGGGATGGTATTGTAAGAGTTCTTTCAGTCTCTAAGATGAACTCCATTATAGGGCTGGTTATGGGTGAGGTAGACGGAAGTGGGTGATGCCTCACGTGATCGACTAGAGCCTTGGCTTGACTATGAGTCAGAACCATTCAAGGCAAGAAAGAACGTCCTCACAAGCTCAAACAAGCAGATAAGAACAAAAAAAGATGAAGAACACAAGCAGATCCTAAAACCCTAAGAGTAAATTATTAGGATTATAGTGGATTATGCCTTAGAATGTGTGTAGAGGAAGATTGGCTTTTGAGTCAGGTCCTAGAAGAAGTAGTCTATGGATGGTTTTGGGTTAGTTATGGTGCTCAATAAGTCTGTGTTAGGTTTCATACAAGGCCTAGTGCTAAGGAGCAATCTCCCCTCACTTCATGAGTCCAATGATAAACTAGGCCCGCTTAGCCAAAATATACTTCCCCTAGAGATTAGACTCCGCCAGAGAATAGAGTGGGCTTTCCCCTTGGTGATGAAATCCAAGTAAGATCACCAGGATGGGTAAGGTATCCGCTGGGGGATGAAATCCCAGTCGGGCCTTGTCTCAGGTAAGTTATGATGTTTGTTTTGTGCAAGTGGTTTGGTCATGTAACATCAAGTGGACTAGATTAATTCAATATGCATTTATTAATTACTATGTGTG
This sequence comes from Torreya grandis, assembly GCA_037957365.1. NCBI lineage: Eukaryota > Viridiplantae > Streptophyta > Pinopsida > Cupressales > Taxaceae > Torreya > Torreya grandis. The sequence continues at coordinate 105,934 of JARHVA010010837.1, forward strand.
GTCTAAGAAATGCAAGCAAATAGAAATGAATGCAAAGTGTTTTAATTCCCCAAGTCGAAATGTTTTTTTCGTATGAAGACAAATGGAGAAAGAGTCGAAGAATATGAGTTTTGACTAGTCTAGAAGTGCAAGAAAGAAAAGAAAAGTTTTTTTTTAGTCCTTCTTATGATGTCCTTTAGAAGAGATGAAAGAGGTGAAAAAGGAAGGAACCTAATGCACCTATATGAACGAAAGAAAGAAAGAACCCAAGGAAGGCCCTAGGGTCCCACCGGGCGTGCCAAAATGTTTCTACGCTAAATCGCTTTCTACATTCAAAGAAGAAAATGAGAAACTAAAATAAATGGTCAAGGTTAGAAGATACCTGGATATGGTCGTGCACACCGAAATCAGACGTTGGAAGGTACTCCTATTTGGCTATGGAGGAATGACACCTACAAAGAAAAATAGACTATACACGAAAAAATGTTAGACAGAGAGACGATGGGCTGTCAAGCAAACGCTTGATCCCTGAAGTACAAAGACTTCCTTAAGGGATATCAACCCACTAGTTAAAAATAGAATATTTGACTGGTAGAAATGAGAGACAAAATGAAAGCAAATAAAAGACAAAAAATAAAATGCATACCTGATATGCAGCAAAATGCTCTACAGAGTCACCAGTGTCGGTCTCTTTGCTGGCATCGGTCAGGGAAGGGTGCCAACATCGGTTAAAGTGCCAGCATCGGTCGAGGTAATGACTGGCATCAGTTAGGGCAACAGTTCTTGGACAGGTCTTGTCGAGTCTGGTCGGGTCCGATCGGGTCTGGTCAGGGTCTGGATAGATTTTAGGGTCGCAGAATGGTGTCTGAGGGTTAAGGAGTCAGTTTAGGAGTTAGAAGGATTGTTTAAGGGTTTTTACAGGGATCTAGGTAGAGTGACTGTATATTTTGGAATGGTAGATAGAGTTGATATGGGAAGAAATAGGTCTTGGGGCTATAGTCTAAGTCTAAATAGGAGTTGATGACAGTAAATAAACAACAATAATCGGAAAGTAAAACAAAAACACATAGCAAGATACTTACCTGTTACACACTGAAGACATGATAAGAGACATGATTGAATTTGTCATTATGTTGCCAGATGACCGAAGCAGAATTCCTATACTGGAGAGAGAGACACAAGAGATTGATCGCAGATTGATTGGATGCAAGAAAAATGGTTGATCATTCGGTTGGATGCAAGAAGACTGGTTGATCGTCGCTGCGGGGTTGGCTGATTGTTTTGTTGCTAAAGGTCTGATAACCGGTTACCAAATTGATTGGCAACTGAATAACAGATAACGGATTGAGAAATGAATTAACGGACGCAGTTTAAGGCTAATCGATGCTGGCAAGAATGCCGATGTCAGCCGAAAAGGTGACCAACATCAGCGACGTCGACCGAGTAGTGACTGGTGTCGGCAGATGTAGAATGGGGACAAAGTCTAATTTTAGCCTTCTACTCATTCTTACATGCTGCCAGGGTCAAGGCTTGTGGGAAAATGGTCGACAGGGGTTAAGGGGAGGACGACAAGGGTTAGACAAAATTCTGGTGTCTACACAAACTTGCATGAACCTTTATATCCTTGCATTTGAAAATTAACATGATGATTCTTCATAAACAAATGCATGCTTTCCTCTTTTGTCTTTATCTTGATGACTTTTCATATTCCTCAAAGTGTCCCTTCATGGAAAAATTAACCATACCCTCTTTTATCTTCACATGCTGACTCTTGTAATTCCTCAAGATGACTCTTCATGGGAAAATGTATCCCATTCCTCTTTTGTCTTTACCCTATGACTCTTAACTTCTCCATTGGCCCTCTTTGACTTTTATGTAACCAAAAATATATTCATTAATATTAAATAAATATCAACACACATTAGCCAAGATATGAATATTAAAAACATCATTAAATGTTATGGGGACTTTATCACCAATAATATAATACCTTTGACATAAATATAAATATTTCCAATAATCTCACCCTTTTTCAATGATGGTAACCTAAAATTTAAATTACCACATCTTGAAACTTGCAGATACTACCATTTAAAATACATATAGTAACTCCCCCTAACTATAGTAACCTGTACCTATTCCCTATACATATTTTTTTACCTATTTTTGCACCTGTAACTATTTCTATTCTTATCCCCCTTTGACATCAATGGCAAAGGGCTTATCCTGGAGCTAACACTTAGTTCCCCCTTAATTGATGTTGATCTTCAATCGAAAAAAGTAAAATAAATTACTCTGAACTTCTCTTGTAGATACTTAAATGTGTCTTTTGGTACTGCCTTTGTGAAAATATCTACAATCTTCTCTATAGTACTGATATATTTCATCTTAACCTATTGATTTGCAAGTTTCTCTCTTAAGAAGTGATATCTAATAGGAATATGTTTTATTCTTGAATGCATCACTAGATTCTAAGAAATATTAAAGTACTTATGTTGTCACAAAAAATATAAATAGGTTCTTCATATTTTACCTTGATATCTTCCAAAGTTTTCTTCATCCAAAGAACTTGAGCACAACATAATACCACTATAATATATTCTAATTTAGTTGTAGAAAGTGATATTGAATTTTTCTACTTATTCATGATACTAAGCTATCATCGAGGAAGAAAGCTCCTCTACTTGTACTCTTTCTATCATCCAAGCAACCTACCCAATCTAAATCTATATAAGTAACCACAGTGAAATCTCTACCTATGGGATACCACAATCCATAATCTAATGTCCCCTTGATATATCTAAATATTCTTTTCACAAACTAAACATGACTATCTTTTGGATCTAAGTGATATCTTGAAACCATACCTATTACATGCATGATGTCTAGCCTCGATGCTATCAAATATAAAATACTACTAATCATAGATCTATACAAATATTATTCTACAATAGGTGAATCTTCATCCTTGCTCACCTTATTTCTTGTAGTCATTGGTGTGCCAATTGGTACATAATCCTCAAAACAAAATTTCTTCAAAATTTCTTTGGTATATTTACTTCGAGATATGAAAATTCCTCTATCTAACTCAAATATTTTTAGCCTTAATAAAAATGACAATTCTCCAAACATAGACATCCCAAATTCCTTTTACATATTATCAAAAAATTCTTTTGTCATCTTTTCAATGTTTCCTAAAAAAATGATGTCATCAATGTATACCACAATAATCAATTGATGCTTACCTTCTATTTTGATGTAGAGATTACTATCAACAAATCCTCTCTTGAAACCTTGATCATGCAAATACTTATCAAGTCTTACATACCAAGCTCTAGGAACTTATTTCAATACATATAATGTTTTCATCAATATGCAAACATGGATACTAACATTTAAAAGAATAAATCCCTTAGGCTGCTCAATGTAGACCTCTTCTTCTAGATTCCCCTTTAGGAAGGTAAATTTGAAATCCATCTAAAACACTTTAAAATTTTTAAACACTACATATGCAAGAAACATTCTAATAGCCTCTAGCCTTGCCACTAGTGCAAAAGTTTGTTCGAAATCTATTCCCTCAATATGAGCATATTATTTATATACTAATCTTGCTTTATTCCTAGTCACTTCTCCATTTTCATTCAAATTATGTCTAGGCACTAATTCCCAAGTATCATTATTTTCTATCTGATTTAATTCTTCATCCATTGCCTTAACCCAATTCTTATCATGTCTAGCTTCTGAAAAAGTTTTAGGTTGAATTTTTGATAACAAAGAGAAATTAACTTGCTCAAATTCACTTACCATTATTCTTCTAGTGAAAATTCCTTAATTTATATCCTTGATGATGTCACTTTCATTATGATTTCTCTAGACATATTTGGATGGGGTTTTGGTGTCCTTTTCTCCATCTCATCTTCATCTAATTATTCAAAAAATTTCTCTTCAATAATTTCATAAATTTCTATTGGATCATTGATTCTTTATGTTCCATATTCTTCTATTTTGACATTGTACTTTCAATTATTTTCTTGGTTATTTTTTATAATATTTATAAGCTTTAATTTTGCAATAATAACCAAGAAATATACCTTCATCTTCTCTAGATTCAAACTTACCCAATTTTTCATCAGTTTTATTTATGAAGCATCTATTGTTAAAAACTTTGAAATAATCCACTATATCTTGTTTGTCTTTCAATAGCTCATAATGAGTCTTGTCACTATTGAATTTGAATAATTCTCTATTCTAGATATGCATTGTTTTACCAACTACCTCTCTCTAATATTTATCTGGTATCTTGGATTCATTTAGCATTGTCCTTGCCATCTCCTAAACTATTTTGTTTCTCTATTTAATTACTCCAAATTTTTTTATAGATTTATAGCTATTGAATAATGTCTCTTTATTCCATTATCTTCATAAAACTCAATAAATTGATCTGACATGAATTCCCCTCCTTGATATGATCTTAGGCACTTAATATTCAAACTAGTTTCATTCTCAACTAATGCTTTGAATTCTGTAAAATGTCTAAAAGCTTCTAATTTTTTATTTAAAAACATTACCCAAGTCATGCGTGAAAAATAATCAATAATCAACATGAAATATTTTTCACCTTGAGTACTTTGAGTTCTCATAGGTCCACACAAATTAGTGTTAACAAGATTTAACATCTGAGTGAGCAAGTATTCTTTTTTTTTGAATAGCCTTCTAGCCTACTTCCCATGTTGACAAGGTTCACAAAGCATGTTGAAAGGATTTATAATTTTTGGAAGATTTTTGACTTATTATTTCTTGTTGATGTTGATAAGATTGTCAAAATTTATGTGTCCCATTCTCCTGTGCCATAGCCAATTTTTTTCAATCTGACTCAAACAACATCTTTGAACTTTGATGTCTAATAACATATAAAAAGTATTACCTATTCTCTAAGCATTTACAATGAACACATCCAAATCTTTTTTCCTAATTTCACAACCTTCTACATAAATATTTAGTGTGTAACCTAATCAAACATTTGACTTACACTCAAAATATTATGCTTAAGACCTTTCACATACAAAACATTTTTAGATTTAGTCATACCATTATCCAACTTAGTGTACCTTTTCTAGAAATTATAGTAGTAGTATTATCTCCAAATTTCATTATTCCACCATTGATCTTCTTCAAGGTTATAAACTTGATCTTGTATCCTTTCATGTGCCTCGAAGATATACTATTAATGAACCATGTCTTTTCTTCATTTCTTTCATGTAAAGCTATCTATATCAACATAGACTTTTCAGGTTGTTTGTTCTACCATGAACCTATCTAAAGTTTCTTCTTGATTAATGGAGCCTTGAAACTCTAGTCCTTTTCAACTGACTCAAATATGCTTCAATAATACTGGGATATGTGTCTAAATTTATTTCACTTGAAACATATTATGGCTTCTTCATTAAAACATGATAGAGGAGAAAAAGAGTTGTGGCTTTTGCTTGATTTTGCATAAGTTTCCTTCTGCTTATTTCTAAAATTCTTATCCCTTTTTTGACATTCTATTTTCTTATGACCATATCTATTAAAATAAAAATAATAGCAATAAAAATAGGACCTATTTGTGTATCTCTGACCTGATTTCCTTTATATCTCTATTCCTTTTAGGCTTCTTTATTTGAGATGTCCTATGTATTCTTAACTTCTTCCCTTTTTATTTCCTCTTTTGTAAGAGCTTTAACATAGCTCTTTCATTTTTTGTGTTAACCTTGTCTTTCTCCCCTTTATCATTTTTAAATCTTATACATATCTTATTTGACATTGATCTTTGACTTTTTAATATCTTATTCAACATATTAGTGTTATTCTCAAATTTTGAATCATTGGCTACTTTATCATTGATTGTTTTATTTGTTTTCTCAAGATATTGTTTTAAATAAGGAATTTCAATAACATACCTTTCACATTTTTCACTTATTTTTTGCAACTATGTCATTAGATATTTTTCATTCTTCTTGGCTTCTTCAAAGTGTGTTTGTATATCTTCAATTGTTTCCTTTGACTCCTTTTCATTTTTATCTATTTGAAGCTTTAATCTTGGATTCTTCTTCTCAAGAGATTTTAACTCTTTTAAGGCATAAATGATTTCTCCTTCTAGATTCACTTTGGTTCCATCCTATTCTTCTTCTTGATCATCTATAATTTTTCTTGTGGAGGCATCCTCATGTATGGACATGACTATAATCTCTTCTTCTTATGAATTATTAACTCCACTATCTTTAGCTGAGCTGGGATATTTAGAATACAAACTCTTTTTTCTCAAATTCCTTCTTGAATTTTCATTTTAAATTCCTCTTGTATGTATACTTGCATTTTTCATTGTCACCATTACCCTTATCTAGGCACTCAACTACAAAATGTCTAATCTTTACAAAATTAAAATATTTATAAGGTAATTTTTCTTGATATTTACCTATTCCCTTTTTTGTATTGTAAATGAATATAGCTCCATTGTCATCTTCATCATCCCTAGAACTATTACTTGATTCTTGAATCTTATCCTTATCTTTCTTTGATGTCTTGAAATTAGTTTCTCTCTTTGAGGGTTTCTCTTGTTTGGTCTGCATCTCATATGCCATAAAAATACCATGTAGCTTGTCCATATTTATCTTGGATAAATTATTCATCTCTTCAATTACCGAAACTTTTGCATCATATCTCAATGGTAGAGATCTCAAGAAAATTTGTATGATGATTGATTCTTCTAAATTTTATCCAAGACCTTAAATCTGATTAACTATTTGATCAACTTACAAAAGTTAACTTTCTATATTTTCTTCCTCTTCCATATTCAAAATCTCAAACTATCTTCTAAAAGTTTGAAACTTAGCTTGTTGAAGCTTTCCATCACCTTTGTAAATATTCTCCAGATTTACCCAAGATTCATGAGTAGATTTACATTATATAACTTTAGCAAATTATGATTCACATCAACCACATAAAATAATATTTAAATCTTTATCATTATTTTTACTTGCCTTTTTTTCCATCAGAGTAGTTACAAGTGTCTGTGGCTCTTCATATTCCTCCACCACTACTTTCTAAATGTCAAATCCAAGATCCATCAAATAAGTCATTATCCTTATACTCCAAAAATCATAATTTGTCCCATCAAAAAAAGGTGTCTTATTTGTATAAAAACCTTCATGTGATCCAACCATCGTGCTTTCCCCGATCTACCTTTAAGCTGTAAACTTTTTTCAAAAGGAACCTACTCTGATACCAATTATTAAGCATGAAATATACTGAGAGGGGGAGGGTGATTTGGTATATTATACATCTTTTTATTTATTTTATTTCTTTTCTTTAAACACTTAATCACACATTCAAGATATGCAATAAAACTAAAACAATAACATGTACCACACAAGAGAGAGAGAGAGAGAGAGAGAGAGAGAGAGAGAGAGAGAGAGAGAGAGAGAGAGAGAGAGAGAGAGAGAGAGAGACCATATTTTTACATGGAAACCCAAAGTGGAAAAAACCATGAAGAATAATATCAAGTATATGAATGAGCACCAACTCAAATTACAAATTTTGAAAGCATCAAGTTGTAGGAGCTCCAACCCCTTTACTGAGCACTAACACAACAACTATTTGTGAGCACCAACCCACATGAGCACCTACCCCTATTGTGTATAAAACACAACTATCTCTCAATGTTTCTTAATAAACAAATGATAGAACTCTACAATATCTCTTAATTTTATTTCCTCTTTTCTTATATAAAACAATTAAAAAATCATGCACTCTCTTGCATATTACAAATGGCTTCTCAAGCATTTATTTACAGCTTTCCAAATGAATTTTGGAATTCACCCTTTGTGACCCTTCAATCCTCATGGAAAATGGTGCCAAATTTTCATGACCCTTCATATCCTTGCATTTGAAAAGTCACATGGTGACCCTTCATAAGCAAATGCATCCTTTATTCTTTTGTCTTTATCTTGGTGACTTTTCATATTCCTCAAAGTGTCACTTCATGGAAAAATGTGCCATATCCTCTTTTATCTTTACATGGTGACTCTTGGAATTCCTCAATATGACTCTTCATGGGAAAATGCATCCCATTCCTCTTTTGTCTTTACCCCATGACTCTTTGACTTCTGCATGGACCCTCTTTTGAATTTTATGCAAGAAAAAATATATTTTTTAATATTAAATAAATATCAACACACATAAGCTAAGTTATGAATATTGAAAACATCATTAAAATCTATGGGGCTTTTATCACCAATAATGCAAGACCTTTGCCATCAATGATAATATTTCTAGCACTATCTTATTTATGACATGATGGATGTTGAGTAATAAGAGCTATAAATAGATGTAATACTATGAAATTTAGTGTAATCTGATTGACTAAAGCTGACTCAATCAATCCCAATTTATTTTCCAAGGCTAGAATTATATCACATAAGTGCTAGAAGGAGGACTCTATCTAATATAGTATATGCTCTAGGAGGAGTTGGTGAAGCCCCTTAATAAATATATGATGAATCTCTAAATTTACTAGTTTATAGATCAATCTTAACATGTGCATAAAATTATAAGATAGACTCATAAATTGGATCTAAACTATTATGATGCAATATGACAAGTTTCTCATATGTAACATGAGAGCTCATGTTTGATATGTAATATCTAAAAATTGTCTCCTCTAGGTCATCATATGTGTGTAAGGATCCAATACAGAGTATATGAAATAAATTATCCTATTATCCCCCCACTAATGTCTATTGGATAAAATTTAGTGGAATCAAAGGACTCACATGAGATGGAAAAGCCTTTTAAAAGGTTTGAGGGTGTACAAATGGATCTCAATTTCCATCAAAGTGAGGCAATGATGTTATTTTAAAATTCTTAGGAAATGAAGCTTTTATGAATGTATTTGATAAATGGTTACCATGTAAATCATTGACATCCATCCAGGACTTATATGCCCTATTTTCTAGGGTAAGGAGATGTACTTTGTGTTGTAATTCACCAATTACATGTCTCAAAGAAATAATCCCTTCAGATGGTATATTAACATCTTGAAGTGGTTCATATAATCATTGAATTTGATTATTTATTTTATCCATGAGAATGCTACATTTACAAATTATATCATAAAGAGGGGGTGTTATCTGTTGAACCTATGAAGCCATGGTAACTTGGACCTTAGTAGAGGGAAGTGGGTTACCATTCTCTTTAGGTGAAGAGTGAGAAATAAGTGCTATTGTAGTAGGGAGTGGATTGAGATATTCATTGGTATATTTATGTTTTAGTGAATCACATTCTAATTGAGTAGAAGTTGTGATGTTGTTATTCAAATGTGAATTATTTGAAATCGAATCATTCATAGAAGTAGAAACAACATTTGGTAGTGTATTATGCTTGAGTGGAGTGAGAGAAGAGTTAGAAATATGAGATGCATTTTATTCTTCACTATGTACATAATAATCAACATTACTTCTTGTATTATCATAATTAAATTTTTTTTCATAGTCACTCTCATTTTCATATTCATTTTAATGTTTACTATCATACTCATATCATTTCCATTGTCACTGGGAGAGGTGTAAGATAATAATTTAATTCTTTTCTAATATGCAATAAATTGTCATGTGAAATTAGAACATTATGTGCATCTATGTTTTATTGGAATGGAGTGTATGAATTATTTTCATTTCAAATATGAGAATTAAGAGAAATAGAGTTATCATTTATAAATTATTTTAATAAAGTAGAGTTCAGAGCATATGATGGACAATTTGAACTATGCATTGGTAATTTTATTTTACTACATTTATATTGTTGTAATTTGAACATAGAAGTAGAGAGAGAGAGAGAGAGAGAGAGAGAGAGAGAGAGAGAGATGAGAGAGAGAGAGAGAGAGAGAGAGAGAGAGAGAGAGAGAGAGAGGAGAGAGAGAGAGAGAGAGAGAGAGAGAGAGAGAGAGAGAGAGAGAGAGAGAGAGAGAGAGAGATTAGGTTCATAAAAAAGTAAATTATCACCAATAAGAGGTTCACTTGGAAGTGCATGAAAAATTTGTTTATTTGGTATATTATTCATAGGAGAATGAGATGAAAAGTAATTTTCCTACTTATCAAAATTATTCTCTTTAGAAGAGGGAAGAGAAGATATAGGTTTGAGAGAAGAAGATGCATCTAATTTTTATTCACTATCACTTTGATATGTATCATCATATTCTTCATTACAACAATAGTAGTTATCTTCATTGTAAATGAAGTTATTTTCCACATTTTTAGATAATGTGAAAATTTTCAAAATTTTCCACTTGTTGTCATAATTATGAGAACAATTTAGAAATTGATCTATAGGATGAGAGGGAAGAAGTGCCTTAGTGGCCATTTTATTTCTTTGACAAAAGAGAATATGTAAATGTAATGTTAAGAAAATAAATTAAATAATAAGTAATAAAATAGAGATTTTGAAAATATTTTTGACAATCCAAACAATTTTCAAAATTTAAAAAAAAATTATTTCAAAATTGTAAGGAAAGTTTGGGGTTTGAGGACCTAATTTGGAAGTATAGGGTTTTGGGTTGGGGTTTTATATTTTTTTAAAACTATTTAAATAATTTAAATTATAAAATAAATTTGAATTGAATAAATTCACAAAAAAATTATACAAAAATTATAATTTTTATATTGCATTTTTACACAAAAATCTGAAGGAATAACCCTAAGGGTACCTAGGGTTTTAGAAGCAAAGGGACCTAGTAAATTCAACTAGGGTTTGGAATAAATGGTTTTTATAATTACTATGGTATATTTAAAAATTTAAATTTATAATTATAATTTAAATATTTAGGTAAAATAAAAAAAATGTTGGGAAAATTAGAAGTAAATTCACCCTAGGGTTTCTAAGATTTTTATGTAGAAACAAAGTAAGTTGGGTTCACCAAATGATTTAAAAGTTTTGGGAATATTAGAGTCTTATTCCTAATTTATTTAAAGGTCTAAGTTGACTTTATCAATAAATAATATTTAAATAATTTAACCACTAGTTTGTATAATTTATTTGACCTTCATTAGCTTTCTGAAAATAGTAATGAAAGAGGATAAATGTAACTTAACTTAAAACTGGACTAAGATGGCCGAAACTAGAGACTAAAACTAGCTATGTAGGATTGAGATAGTGTCATGAACTAATATATATATTTCATTTAGTGAAATGATAGGAGTTATGAAAATAATACACTTCAAGGTCTAATATTATAGTCTAAGTCCCTACCTGTTGACCATTTTTTGCTCAACAGGCTAAAAATTGGTCCCCTTTTATCCCTACTATTCTAGGCCATTTCTTTTTGATTTTGCACAAGTCCAAGAATTTCTAAAAAAATTGTAGGTCTATTTCTACAGACTCTATAGGGTCTAAATCTATGGACTCTATAGAGCTTGGATTTCTATGGACTCTGCAGGAGATGTTTTTCTACAGACTTTGCAGGTTAGTCTTTTGGCACATGAAGGATCAGATTCAGAGAGTGCTAGGTTTTTACAAAGGCTTCTTCTAGCTCTTGTCTAAATAAAATCATGAGGAAGGTTAGCATCATTGAAGCCATTAGAATAGTGTAATGCCTTGGTTCAGTTGGCCTTGGTTCATCACTTGGTTCAAATCATTTGGTTCAACACTTTGGCCTTGGTTCAATCAGCCTTGGTTCAATCGGTGGGTTCATCACTTGGTTCAAACACAAATTTCATCACTTGGTTTAATCAAATGGTTTCAACACTTGGTTTAATCAGTGAATTCAATCACTTGGTTCAATCAGTGGGTTTAATCACTTGGTTCAATGCACAGTGCAAAGGCTCGACGCACAGTGTTAAACCATTGAACCAATTCAACAGATTGGTTCAATGATTGGTTCAAGAGAATGGTTAAAATGCTTGGTTCAACAAGGGGCTCAGCATGTAGTGTTGAACTATTGAACCATTTTTGGTTCAACATCTTGGTTCAAGAGGGGTGTCCCCAAAGTTGAAGGGCAAGTGCCCTTACCGAGGGAAATTTTGAGTCAAAAAGCCCTTGCAGAGGGGTAAGGATCATTTCAAAGATAGCCAAGGGGACATAAAGGAATGGGTGAGCAACGGGGACAAATTCTCGTGGACTTTTTTTCTGTGGGAAAATTGTCTACAAAAAATCCTGAAGCACAAAAGTCATAAAAAGAGGCGAAAGGAAAAGCCTGACCAAGTAGGACAAAAGACCTGTGAGGAAAATGCCCACAAAAAAAGACCCAACAGATTTTGCCAAGGACGGTGACATCCTAAAAGCCATCAATTTTATAGAGACGGACTAGCCATTGGGTATTCAATTTCAAGGTGAAAGCTGCGGTGAACGTCAAATTTAACACAATAAAGTAGTTGTTTGCTTTTGAATTAGCTGAGTGCCAACCATGAAAAGAGCCTAAGGAATGTAGTGACCCACCAGAAGATCACCCCTAAGGGCTAAAGGAATAGAAAGAGACAAAACTAGGATGAGACAAGGTGCATAAAAAGACAAAGCAGTTCAAGTGGTAAAGTGGAGGCAATTTATTACAAGATGAGTGGCATGGCTTATTTTCTCTAGTTGGGATTTATGAGTGGACAAACAACAGTTTATTTGTATAAAATAGGTTGCAACCATGTTTTTACATTAATGTGAAATGAAAAAGTCAAAGTATGGAGCCAATAATTAGATGGCTTCCTCTTCTCAAGGTTTAGAATGCACATGGGCCACTTGCAAAAAGAGTGCCAAAATATTTCCCAGGAAGTGCCAATGTTCTCTTTCTCTTTCTATATATTTTAAAAAATTCTCATTTGATAAGGCATCCACTCTCTTAGCCTTAAGACAAAACTCTGCCAAAAAATCTCTCGAGCTTATAAGGCAGAGTTGCCAAATTTTACCTTAAATTAGGACTTAGCTTTTTTAGCTCTATTTGGACTTGCACTTTAAAGATTATGTCTATTTTTATTCTTTTGTGTTAAGTCATTTTCTTTCATGCTTTCATAGATCGATCATAGCATGTCCAGTGCATTGTGAAGTCTCCTTTCTGTAGGTCTGCTAGAAGTGTCTATAGGGGAATGTAGGTGCTGTGAATAAGCTACCATAAGTGTGTCTAAGGATGCCTCTGGTAGTTTCTTCCCTCCCTGTATTTCCATGGACCCCTAGCTGACTATTGTAGAACTTCCCACTTCAAATGAAGTGTATGGTCACTTCTTTTTGGTGAAAAGTGTATATTCAGACTGGGTGGGTCACATTTTCTAGTGTATCACCTTCTTCCTTTTAAGCTTAGGTTCTATTTTCAGCATCTCTCTCTCTCTCTCTCTCTCTCTCTCTCTCTCTCTCTCTCTCTCTCTCTCTCTCTCTCTCTCTCTCTCTCTCTCCTCTCTTCTCTCTCTCTCTCTCTCTCTCTCTCTCTCTCTCTCTCTCTCTTCACCCCCCTTTTCAATTTTATTTGTTAGCAGTAGGAGAAATCATGGCCTAAAAGATACATCAGAGAGAGTTATCCCTCATCTAGAGACTTTCCCCTCTAGCTTCACCGGTCCCACAGGTGAGAGGGGAGTTTCCATTGTTACCTTTGGAAGGCAAGAGCTCGGCCTCCTACCCTTAAGTGCAATCCACTATGTCAATAGTTTTTTTTTGACACACCTGGTGGGACCAACTAAGACAAGTTGTGTCCATAGATTTGAATAATTTTTGGTGTGTTCTTCAACCAACCAACCTTTAGAGGCTTTTGCATCAACACCAATGGCGACTCTGAGTTGAATCAACTGGTTGAGTAGCCTAGTGCCATCAAAAATCACATTTTTGTATGTATAATTTCTTTGCACAAAATCATGGGTCTTGTATTCCTTCATATGACTATGATCAAACTCTAGATATTTATGCAATCCCCTCAAGTAGCTCTCCTAGTTTCCCTTCAATGATAAGGGAGGTGGTGCTAGAGTTTGAGAAGTAGGTAATGGAAATAGACAGACTGGATGAGTAGTATGGTTATTAGTAGGAGCTGATGTATAAAGAGGTGTGTTTTTTCAAGCAATCTCATGCCTTGTAATCCATGGAAGAGGAGGTAGCAAAATGGAGGAATCCATTCATGCAAGATAGCTAGCCTTGCGCTTCCCCTCCTATCCTAAATAAAGCCCCCTCTTGTACACTAAATCCTTTATATCAGATGGAACTTGCTCACTCCAGCTCATCTAATGCATCAATCAACCCTGCTCTTAACCCTGTATGCCTAGCCTTCAAGCATCAAAGGGAACTAGAACAACCTCCCATGGAGATGAAACTTCTAAACTCCTTAGATCATGAATATTTTTTTGTGGGGAACTTTACGAACCAGCACAACTTTCTTGAAATTGCTCTTACTCAACATGATGATGCTGGTGACCTCCAAGAAAGACTCTTTCAGGATAATCTAGCCAAGAAAATTAAAGATTTAGAGGCTAAGATGAGGCTACTTCATGAAAGAGAGATAGAACTTCTAGACCTTGTGGAGGAGCCCCAAGACCTTGGAGAAAAAAAAGTTGCTACATGTTCGCAGGAGAAAAATTCCAATTCCAAAATCCTAAACTGGAAGAAAGTAGTAGAATCATGGGGTAAGGAGGAGGAGAAGAAGGGATTTTCTAAGAACCTTGAAGAAGATGAGGCTGCTCCTACTCATGATAATGTTAGTGACCTCCAAGAAAGCTATTTCCTAGAGATATGGCTAGGAGAAATTATAGAGTTGGAATCTAGAGAGAGATTCCTTAGTCAATGTGTGATGGATGGTTCGGACCCCAATGACACTTTCTATGTCTAAACACACCCCCATCCACACACCTCCAAGAGGTTTATCAGACCACACATGATATAGGTGAAGTCCTGGCCAAGTGGAATGAGGAGAATCATTCAATTCTAGCTCAAAGACTGCCTCCCTCTTCCACATGTTTTTCCACTTCATCCCTTCTCAAGGATGAACTTGTTCTACAGGAGGGGAGTGAGAGCAGAAGATCCAATCTATAGTTTACCAAGAGGCTGTCATGAGTGACAACAAAGAATAAATCATCATTGATGCTCCTTGTGAAGATCCTCATCAGTTATGGAGAAGACGTAGGGCATGCATACATGTAGATGTTCCACCAATATGAGGAGGAACATAAGCATGGTGGAGCTCTTTTCCCCTTTGTTTGATGAACTTCCTTGATGTTTTGATGAGGAGGACTATTACACTAAGGATCTTGAGTTAGAGGAAGATTAGGAGAATATCTTTGAAAATCTAGAGATCCCGATCTTTGAGGAGGAGAAGGAGAGGCTGGTCTCCCTTGAGGAAAGCCTTGAAGGAAAAAAATTTTGAACAGAGAGGTGATGTTCTATGGGATGAACAATCAATTTTTGATTCCATTTTAGACATTCATAACTATCACCTTTCTTCAAGAAGGCCAAGAGGGAGTAGAGGATGAGTTTGCATGATCTCCAATAAAGTTAGAAGGAAATAGGCTAGACTTGATACATTGGAAGGGAGCTATACATATTAAAGGGCTTATGATGCTGAGTCCAGTAGCCATTGATTTCTTGGTGAGATACACCAGCATGAAGGACTAACATTCAACAAGATTCCAGGAACAAATAGAGCATGTATATGTTGGAAGCATGTTTAAATCCGATCCACTCAGATGTAAGCCAATCTAGGTGACATGCAAGAGAAGACAAGTCACCAAATCTCCTTTTCTTTCAGCCACTTGTCTGGCACCATAAGTCTTCTTACAAGAAGGGGACTTAAGAAGTTTTCCTTTAGATCCAAGAGGAAAGCAAATACACCTAATTAGTTGTACATAGTAGTTTGTTTTCAATTATTTTTCCTACTTTCCCTAAGTATAGTTTACCACAGGTAGTGTTTTTAGCCTTGTGTGTGTTTTTCCTTTATATGTGGAGTAAAAAGCATCATGTTTGATTCTTGAATCTTTGGGGCTTTTGCTAACCTTTATTCAAATCTGCATTCTGACTCCGTGTCCAATGGACTACAAGGAAACTAGTCTCTAAGCATAGCAGGCATGCTTCCCCCTGGGAGTCACCAATTTGGTTGACCATATTTTGCCCAATAGGCCAAAAATTGGTCCCCTTTCTGTCCCTGCTATTCTAGGCCATTTCTTTTTGATTTTGCACAAGTCCAAGAATTTCTACAGACTCTACAAGTTTATTTCTATAGACTCTATAGGTCTAAATCTATGAACTCTACAGGTCTAAATCTATGGACTCTATAGAGCTTGGATTTCTACAGACTCTGCAGGAGAAGTTTTTTCTACAAACTCTGCAAGTTAGTCTTTTGGGCACATGAAGGATCAGTTTAGAGAGTGTTAGGTTTTACAAGGCTTCTTTGGGCTCTTGTCATAAAGAAAATCATGAGGAAGGTTGGCATTGTTGAAGCCATTGGACCAGTTCAATGCCTTGGTTCAGTTGGCCTTGGTTCATCATTTGGTTTAAATCATTTGGTTTAATGATTTGGCCTTGGTTCAATCAGCCTTGGTTCAATCGGTGGGTTCATCACCTGGTTCAAACACAAATTTCATCACTTGGTTCAATCAAATGGTTCAACACTTGGTTCAATCGGTGAGTTCAATAACATGGTTCAATCAGTGGGTTCAATCACTTGGTTCAACATGCAGTTGAAAGGCTCGATGCATAGTGTTGAACTATTGAACCAGTTTAATAGAATGGTTCAATTGATTGGTTCAAGTGAATAGTTTAAAGGCTTGGTTCAACAAGGGCTCGGGTGTGCAGTGTTGAACTGTTGAACCCTTGAACAATTTTTTTGTTCAATGGGTTGGTTCAATGGCTTCGTTCAAGAGGGCATCCCAAAGCTGAAGGGTAGGTGCCCTTGTAGAGGGTAGTTCTGAGTCAAAAATCCCTTTCGGAGGGTAAGGATCATTTCAAAGACAACCAAGGGAGTCAAAGGAATGGTGAGCAACTGGGACAAATTCTCTCAGACTTTTTGTCTACGAGAAAATTGTCCATAGAAAAGCCTGAAGCACAAAATCCATAGAAAGAGGCCAAAGGAAAAGCTTGACCAAGGAGGACAAAAGACCTGTAGGGAAAAAGCCCACAGAAAAGACCCCAAAAAATTTGCCAAGGATGGTGACATCCTGAAAGCCATCAATTTTAAGGAGACGAACTAGTTGTTCGCTATTCAATTTCAAGGTGATGGCTGTGTAAATGTCAAATTTAACACAGTAAAGTAGCCATTTTCTTTTGAATTTCCTAAGTGGCAACCATTGAAAAGAGCCCAAGGAATGTAGCAACCTGCTATAAGATTTCCCCCAATGGCTGAAGGAGT